>JAECUM010026537.1:0-32475 GCA_016617855.1 Megalonaias nervosa
TCTGCATAAACATGTTTTTTTCAACATTATATAATTACCACTTTTCTTTATTTATAGATTTTGTTTTCATGCCAGTTTGGACATGTACACTTGTTTTAATGTTTGAAAAAGTTAATACATGAAAGTTTTAAATCGCACATATTTTTTCACTTAATAAAAATTCTAATAATCTTTAGGAATTCCTCCACCATGCCTGTATCAATTTAATTACAACTACATGCCATAAGAAATTGCCATTAACAATCTAACTGATTTAGATCACACCAGTCAGTCTTATAATTAAAAGGAATGCACAATGAAACAGACTTGCAAACAGGTATGTGCATTTAAAGTTGGTAAGTAAATGAGTAGCCGTAAGAATAAAATGAACAATAAATGATGTAAGAAAAGATAGAGAAATAGGAGAAGTGCAACATTTGAATTTATGTATAAATTAAAAGAAATCAGAGACTAAAGGGACCATAACATTTCACAAAACAGACATTATACTTTTATTGAAACCAGGAATTTAGTTTATAAAAGATGCAAATTACAACAATGAACGGATGTTACTTTAATTGATTGTTCTTCTTTTATTTACTTTTTTTTATTAGATCAAGCAATAAAGCAAGTATCTTCTTATGCAATAAATCACTAAATCTCCACAAATTAGAGGACTTTAAGACATAGAACACCCACCATAAGCATCACATTGTGTACACTCATGTTTTTTTCTTTTTGTCCAAAAACAACATGGCAATGCATGCCAGGTCTTGTGTGTAAATGACATCAAATTCTATTTGTAGCAACAAGGTGAATTTGTAACCTGTAGTGGATGAAAACTTATACAGCAGATGTACGAGATACCAGGTTTGTGTTCTAACATGCAGGATGTTATACTTGTATGACATGGATTAAACAATATCCTAACATGCAGGATGTTATACTTGTATGACTTGGATTAAACCATATCCTAACACGCAGGATGTTATACTTGTATGAGTTGGATTAAACCATATCCTAACACACAGGATGTTATACTTGTATGAGTTGGATTAAACGATATCCAAACACGCAGGATGTTATACTTGTATGACTTGGATTAAACCATATCCTAACACACAGGATGTTATACTTATATGACTTAGATTAAACAATATCCTAACATGCAGGATGTTATACTTGTATGACATGGATTAAACAATCTCCTCACACACAGGATGTTATACTTGTATGACTTAGATTAAACAATATCCTAACACACAGGATGTTATACTTGTATGACATGGATTAAACAATCTCCTCACACACAGGATGTTATACTTGTATGACTTAGATTAAACAATATCCTAACACACAGGATGTTATACTTGTATGACTTAGATTAAACAATCTCCTCACACACAGGATGTTATACTTGTATGACTTAGATTAAACCATGTCCTAACACGCAGGATGTTATACTTGTATGACATGGATTAAACAATATCCTAACACACAGGATGTTACACTTGTATAACTTGGATTAAACAATATCCTAACATGCAGGATGTTATACTTGTATGACATGGATTAAACAATATCCTAACATACTTGTATGACATGGATTAAACAATATCCTAACATGCAGGATGTTATACTTGTATAACATGGATTAAACAATATCCTAACATGCAGGATGTTATACTTGTATGACATGGATTAAACAATCTCCTCACACACAGGATGTTATACTTGTATGACTTGGATTAAACAATGTACTTTAATAGAGCTGCTTCATTTAAGAAAGATATTTCAATGTATCATTTATTTGGATGTTATTTAAATTTGATCAGTGGTGCTTAGGGAAGTACTTAAAGGTGACCTATAAGACTTGACTGCTGAAATATGTTACAAACACAGCAATAGCCATGCTTTATAATGTTATTACATAACTATCGATTTCTGAATTGCATTCTGAATTGCATTGATTCATTCTGAATTGCATTGATTCATTCTAAATTGTATTGATTCATTCTGAATTGCATTTGTTGTTGCTACTGGGTTTTTCTAAGGATAAACATTGTTTTGCCCAATAAGGTAAGGACATAAGGAAAAATGGCAGAAATGTTGAGGCCTGCTTTGTTATGGTGTGGCTTGTTTTCAGTATATTATACAACCATGATTGACCTTGGAACAACCAATAGAAAATAGAACCTGACCAGATGTTACAACCTTGACTGGCCTTGGAACAACAGATAGAACCAGTCCAAGTGTTACAACCATGACTGGCCTTGGAACAACAAATAGAACCAGACCATGTACAACCATGACTGGCCTTGAACACAGATAGACAATCCAGATGTTATAACCATGACTGACCTTGGAACAACAAACAGAACCAGACCAAATGTTACAACCATCACTGACCTTGGAACAACAAATAGGACCAGTCCAGATGTTACAACCATGACTGGCCTTGGAACAATAAAAAGAATCAGACCAGATGTTATAACCATGACTGGCCTTGGAACAATAAATAGAACCAGACCAGATGTTACAACCATGGCTGACCTTGAAACAGCTAATAGAACCAGACTGGATATTACACCCATGACTAGCCTTGGAACAACTAATAGAACCAGACCCAATGTTACAACCATAATTGACCTTTGGAAAACAAATTTTAAGGCTGATGGGACAACACTGGTTATAGTTCCAGTACAACATTCAAGATAACATGCAGATCACTGCACTCTATAAGTAAATATTCAACCCATTTTTTGCATCACAAGTCTGCACATGCTGCATCAATTCTGTTCAGTTCATTCTGGGTGTTCCTGGAGGTCTAATGTCATTTACTTTGTCAGTACAAACAAATACCATCTATACTCACCTGTAACTCAAATCCAACTGCAATTTAATCAAGATAAGTAACCACACAGACCCTGATCTACCAACACATTATGTGATGTCAGTTTGAGTCTGTGTTGTTTACAATAGGACCCAACTTGCAAGCAAGCATATACAGTAAATCTTTCTATTTTTCTCAACGAATTTGATGCATTTTACAGTTGCTTAATAACAGAAGTTCCAAGCATTGGCATACAGTATATATTCACTTATAAGTCAGGTCCAATTGCATACAGTCTATAGTCATAAGTCAGGTCCAATTGCATACAGTATATATTCACTTATAAGTCAGGTCCAATTGCAAACAGAATAGACTCAGATCTGCCATTACATAATGTGACAGCAGATCAGGGCTAATGTTGTTTATTCTACTGATTACTCCTAGCAAACTCCATACACCCAGATCTGCCACCATATTAGCAATGTCAGATCTGGTTCTATGCAGTTTGTAGTTGGGTTGGGTTTATAAGTGAGTATGCACAGTGCTTAGTAATCGGTTAGTAAATATCATTCAACAAACAAATTGTACTCAATGGCATGCAAAAACCATTTTTAAATCCACCTTACTATTAAAGTTTTCTGGGTTTTTTTTAAAAATCATCCATGATTTACTGCAAAGCAACATTGGCATAGATAGTAGTGCAACTTCTACTCTGCAGGGCAATTTAACAATTTTTACATTTGTCTGAAACACATTTTAGAAAAAAAAGGCAGATGAGGTAATTTTATTCTAGAAATTGTAAGGGTCACCTGCATGTTACTCGTCTCTTAAATTAGTTTTGATTTTTTTCCAAGATAATATATATTGGGAGGCTTCGTAACAGTACATAGCTATGTGAGGGGAATGGTAGTGTTTAACTCGCTCCCTTCAATCAACAACCATGGCATTTAAGTATTTGTTTTTTCAAATACTGAAAGTATC
Organism: Megalonaias nervosa; assembly: GCA_016617855.1. NCBI lineage: Eukaryota > Metazoa > Mollusca > Bivalvia > Unionida > Unionidae > Megalonaias > Megalonaias nervosa. The sequence goes on from JAECUM010026537.1 coordinate 3,794, forward strand.
TTCCATTTCTTTTTAACTTAATTTGCATTCCTTTCTTATTTTATTTAGTTTCATTCATTTTTGCAGTGGAGGCAATTGAAATATAACAAGTATCATTGCAAATGAAACAAACATGGTTTCTTGCTTACAAGAAACACTCTGAATGTATTTTACTGAAAACAGCGCAGAGGAACTTAGAGGAAATGTTGAAATTAATATGAATTACATACTAATCTTTGCCACTCTAAACTGTTTGCATCGTACATTAAACTTTGATTGACTTCTTGATGCTGTAAAAAAACATTTGCTTGTTTGACTAATTCCTTGCTTATGTGCCAATCACTCAGAATGTATTCTGCTCTTTTTATCTTTAACAGATGATGGTCAAGTGAACATTGATCAGCACTTAAAGCTCCAGAGACTTTATACCACAGTGTTGAAGGACCTTTAGGTGACCAAGTGGTCTAAGTCCTTGGGTGGTTGATTGGTATAAATCCTTGGGTGGCAAGGTGGTGTAAGGCCGCAGGTGGCTGACTGGTCTAATGCACTCACCTGGCATCTCACCTCTGTCCATGTGGGTTCAAGTCTCAAGCATAGCCAAAATGAGTATGTGATCAAGCTCATCAAAAGCTTCCCATGAGTCAGTGTGGTAGTTCTTTCCCCCAGTTTTCTAGGTTTCTTCCTCCACCAGCTATACTGGCCCTCCATGTATATCCTATCATGTGCTGAAAAATGGCATTAAACCCACAACAACAACAAATGTTGGAGATGTCATCTAAGTTGGTGAGAACTGTAAATTGAATGATAGGTCTGAGTGAAGACAATGATCAAACCAGTCTAAGATTTGGGCACTTAGATTTGTCACATATGATATTTAAGTCATGTTCATAGACACCAGATAATTTATTAGGTATGTTCATAGACACCAGATAATTTATTAGGGATGTGAAAGTTAAATACAGTTAAAAATGAATACTTTATTTTTTAATTCTAAAAAACACTTGTCAACTATTCAAGAATGTATTTTTAAGGATTCATCAAGTCCAGTATGCTATACTGTACATCTAATTTAGGCCTGTGAATTACTATTAGACTAAATAAGCAACAACAAAAATGTGGAAGAGTACTGTAACATAGTTATTTGTGTGTGTATCAAATTTTTCTGGTGTTGCTAATGAAAGACAGTTTTCACAGTACATGAAAACAGGGATTGGATATGATGCTGTCACTTGTTAACTAGGTGAAATATAGTGCTATGAACTCTGGGACAGATTGGACATAAAATGACATGGTTGCAACTTCAGTCACTTATTAAATAAAGAAGAAAAGTTTGTATCCAATTTAAATCATCACAATAATATTGTGAAACAAAAAAAGATGAAGTCAGCAAAAAGTAAAAACAAAGTTTGAAATCTTTTCACAATGTACGACATTCTGTACATCATCCATGCAGGCTGTCTGTTGTGGAAAATATCTATTTGGTAAGAGGTCTCTCTTTTCTATGATTTTCAGCAGGTATAAAGCTATTTTAACTCCCAGAATGACAGTAGACTCAGTCTCAACAGTCACAACACATTTTCCAAACAGTTTGAGCTAATCCAATAGTTTGTCAGAGGCAGAAACAACTAAATACAAAACAAAAATGCATAACACAAAAGCCAAGAGAAAAAATGAACTATTTATTTTTTTGGATCACAAGGGAAATCAACAAAAATAGTCAAGTAATAAAATACATAAAGATATTTTGACATATGTTTGTAAATCTTTCTTATTGAACTAATCTATAGTTTGCATTTGTTTTTAGACAGAAATTAGGTATTCTTATTTTGCATATTTTGCTGTTTTGTGTAAATAAAAGATTTGTGGTAGTGTTCAATATTTGTATTGTTGTTTTTATTTGTTTGAGAAAATTAAATTGTTTTAATCAACTTGTTATGTTGGCAGGAATTCTCCAATTTTTTAAAAACTGTAATTTTATAAATATTTATGCTCACATCTTCAGAATTTGAGATTATTTTTTAAATATTCACATTCTTTGATTTCTGAGGCCTATACTGTTTGCATCTGATTTTAAAATTATAGTGAACAAATATAACAGGATTTTTTGCCCTCACAGCAAGCAGCAGGCTAATATACATCAGTCTTAATGGAAGCTGTGGTGGTTGGGCAAGTGTTCCAGACTCACAAGCCAAAAATTGTGGAGTCAAATCTGACCCAGATGAGCCTGGATAGGCAGATGTGCTTCATCTCTGGGGAAGGTATTTCATTCTCGTTGCCTTGGAACTATATAACCTTTCTTGTGTTGATGTGTCATTAAAGAAAAACAAACCATCTGTCCCAAGAAATGTGTAACCAGAATTGTGTTAAAACCACTTAAAGCAGGACAAATGACACAGATGTTTACATGCATATGTAGATGGTCTGATTTGATTTTCAGGCTATTGCGACAATTATTAGCACACCTGGCGATAAGGCCAAATTAGTTTATCTTATGGCTCTTCATCCTTCATATGTTGCCCATCAACAATTTATATTTTCATTGTCTCAAAAAATTGCTCGACTCATTTTATTTCATCCAAACTTGACACAGAGCGTCCTGGCTTTTCAAATTTGCACAAATTATCTACCATCAGATACAATCCTATTTTCTATAGATCAATAAACTTTTAAACGTCTTCTTCAAAACTTCTTAATAGAATTTAATTCAATTTGATTGAAAGCAGCTTAGCGTAAAGACCTTTGAAGTTTGTGCCACTAGTTACAATCTCTATCAAATATGGCCACCATTACTAAAAATAGAAATACCTGTCCACTATCTGTCAACAATTGCTATTTTAATCAGTCTTAACCGTTTTAACCAGCATAGTGCATCCTGGCATAAAGACCTTTAAGTTGATGCAGATGATGCCAGTCCACTATCAAATACACCCATCATTACTAATAAATTTTTAATTGATTTCGTCTCCAAAACTGTTGAACAAAATTTGGTCAGAAATTTGACAGAAAGCATCTTGGCATGAAAACCTTTCACTTTTGAACAAATTATGCCAATCCACCATCAGATTTGAAAAATCTTTTAACTGGCTTCTTCCAGAAAAACACCGAATAGAATTTGACCAAGCTTGAAGGAAAGCTTTCTGGAATGAAGATCTGTCATGCTTGTATAAAGAGTGTTGATCTGCAATCAGCTATGGTCATTTTTGCCAACAATATAAAAACATCATGACTTTCTGAAGAAAAAAACAACTGCACAAGAGAATTTTGCCAAACTTTACAGAAAGCGTTCTGGCACAAAGGACTTTTATATGTGTACAAATGATGCTATTTCACTATTAAATTTGGACACCATTACTAAAAATGTAAAATCCATTAAACATATTCTCAGAGACATCTCTACAGAATGTTATCAGGTTTTCAGAAAGCATTCATGCATTAAGAGCTTTTAGGTTTGCAGATGATGCCAATCTGTTACTGTTACTAAAATTAAAAAATTCTTTAATAACTTATTTTAAAAAAAGACTGCACAGAATTTCACTGATTATGATAATGTCATAGCTCGAATGCACTTCAGCAGTATTTAACCATCTTTGAAACCAAGGAAGGGGATTCAGAAGCTGATGTGCATCAGTTCTTTTAGGCATTCACTGCATTCCAGCCTGTTTTTTCATTCAAGAATATAGAGTCTATACCAGGGGTCTCAAATACGCTGCCCGCCAAGCCCTATCTTGTGGCCCGCAAACTGATTGGCGTCACACGATGTCATGAGAGATAACAAAGGTGGTGCGGCCCTTAGGCCATCGAAAATGCCATCACGCGGCCCTCATGGTGGTTTGAGTTTGAGACCACTGGTCTATACTATTTTGTGTATTCATACTAAACCCTTTGAGTGAACTCCACATAGTTATCACCGTTATTAACAACTTTTTGGACAGAAGTCCACATAGTTATCACTGTCGTCCACAATTTTTTTGTAGCCGAAGTTACCTCTGTCATCCCCGACATTTTTGGACAGAAGTCCACATAGTTAACTGTGTCATTCCCATCTTGTACTAGCAAAAGTCCACATAGTTACCACTGACATTCCCATCTTTTATTGTCAGCCCAGTTCTTGCTGGGCCTCTTTAGTTACCACTGAAGAAGAAACATGACTCGAGGGTTACTGGTAACATTCTGTTAGAACGTTTACAGCCCCACTGAAATCGTCAGTAGTAGTAGGCAATCCCCATAGGCCAGACATATATGTTTTATGATGGATATAAAGTTAACTTCAGCTGAATATTGCTTTGTATAAATTGTTGCTTTTTCACTTTGTTTAAGCATCATTTATACACAACAATATATGACACAACTGTTATCATTTCATCAGTAGGTCCTATGTAGGTCTGAATGCTAACAGTGGTCCACAATAATATTCACATTAATAGATCAATTATCAACTAATTAAAAACTGCATCAGCAGCCATTCTTTTGGATTGGCATGGGTGTCAACACATTAAATTTAAATTCACTGCCGACATCCCCATCGCAACACTTACAGTGCTCAATGGCCTTGAGATTGTCATTGTTGGTACATGTTGCTTTCTGTATCAGAGAAAGCTACCCATTCACTTCACACTCTTCTGTTTATTACCCAAGAATATAATGTCAACCCTGTGTATGGTTTATTTAAACATAAGTCGCTGAAGGAAGTTTACAACATTACCATTGTTATTCCCAACTTTCTTTGGACATCCTAGTTCTCTCTGGGCTTCTTCAATTAACTTTACCCACCGAGTGAAGTCGTCATAGTTACCACTGTCATCCCCCAACTTTTGTTGACCTGTCTGGTTCTCATTGGTCCCCATCAGTTGTCCACTTCCCTTCAAAAAAATTTACTCAAGAGCTTTCCATAATATTGTGTATGCTGTGACCTTTTATAAAACCATGTTGTTTGTGCTCATGCAGTTACAGCTGAATCATTTTACCACTGAATCATTCACTGACAGAAAGTGGCAAAATTAATCGGTAGCAGCTGACAGTCCCCCTAGGGCAAACCATGCTCATTTTATTATGAATTAAAAAGTTAACTGGAGCTGAATTTTGTTGTGTATAAACAAAAGAAAGGCCATTCTGCCATTAACTCTGTTGCCATGTCTGAAAGTAGTAGAATGTTTACACAACATTATCTTAGAAAACCCCTGAACAAAATTTAACCATCTTTGACACAAAGCAGCTGACATAGGAACCTTTCCATATTTTCCAACCTAGTCACCTTTCTGTATTGGCCAACATAGTGACCTTTCCATATCGACAACGTGGTAATATCGACCAACCTAGTGGGCTTTCTGTATTGGCCAACGTAGTGACCTTTCCATATCGACCAGCGTGGTGACCTATCCATATTTTCCAGAATAGTGACCTTTCTGTATTGGCCAACATAGTGACCTTTCCATATCGACCAACGTGGTGACCTTTCCATATCGACCAACGTGGTAACCGTTCCATATCGACCAACGTAGTGACCTTTCCATATCGACCAACGTGTTAACCTTTCCATATCGACCAACGTGGTGACCTGTCCATATTTTCCAGAATGGTGACCTTTCTGTATTGGCCAACATAGTGACCTTTCCATATCGACCAACGTGGTGACCTATCCATATTTTCCAGCATAATGACCTTTCCATAGTTACTAAATATTGTCAGTTTACGCAGCCAACAGTATTGGGAGAAATTTGAACCAAAAGCATGCTAATGACCCAAATGTCTTTGTTAACCTGCTCTTGCATTTGGCAGTTAGACATGTTAGTTAGGTGAGTGATCTTGGGCCTGCTGGGACTTCTTGTTCAATTTTTCCATAAATATTTAACTTTCTTGACTATTTTGAGAAAAACTTTCTAGCATGATCAAGCAAAGACCACCTGATGTAGACAAGTGAAAAATATTGGAATGTTTGCTTCCAAATTTAAATGGCCTGATAAGATTTTTAGGTTATTATAATATATTTTCCTTTTACACTTTTGGACTTTGTCCTTTTTGATAAAAGAAAATATTTTTAATGTGACTAGTTGCACAAAACACACTTGAGATAGACAAATTAAATTTGATACACATGTTTGTAAGCCTCTGTAAATGACAATTAGATTTTCATGAAATCATAGTTCAAATGCATTATTTCAGCCATATTAAAACAAGGGGGTCAGCATGCTGTATTTCTCTTCAAGCAGGGGTGGGATTATTATCAGACAAAGATATCTTTGTCAAAGAATTTTCGAAAATGGGGATGGGATTTTTATACCTCATTATTTAGATATTTAGTCTCCAGTGGGGCATACTTATTTTTACAAATATAAATTTAATTATGCGCTTTTTATGCATTGACGACTAAAAATGCCTTTTTATTTTCTTCCCATGTCAGTTAAAAAGCTGACATTGCATCATCTGTTTTGTTAGAGATAAACCTCCTGATGAAGTGGTATATTACATTTCAAAGAATTTTTACGCTTTTAACTTATCTTGTTCTTTCCCAGAAGTATTCATCTTGTGCAAGTTAAAAAGTCTGTCACTGTCAAAACTGTGTGTACTGGTTATCTTCAAAACTATTCACTATACCATCTTCAAATCTTGGTAGTAGAGACTGAAGTACATTAAGAGTGAAAAGTATGATTTTTAGTTATATGTTGGAAAAGGTTAGTCACTTGGCCTCAGGATTGTGTCCACTCAATATCTTCAAAACTATTAGGGATTCCATCTTCAAATCTTGTTTGTATGTAGTGATTTAAATATGAGTGAAAAATTGTGCTCTTTTATATTGGTAAGTTAGTCATTAGACTGCAGGATTGTTTGCTCAGTATCTTCAAAACTGTTAAGGATATCGTCCTCAAAATCTAGATATTAGTGACTTAAATATATTAAGTGTAAAATATTCGGTTCACGTATAGGGTGGTAAAGATTATTCATTTGGCTATAAGATTAGGTCTACTCAATATCTTCAAATCGTTGAGTATACCATCTTCAAATCTTGCTAGGAGCAACTTGAAACATGTTAAGAGTTACAAATTTGGCTCAGATACATAGTGGTAAAGGTTAGAACTTTGCCATCAAGATTTTGAAATCTTGTTCCAAATTTCTTCTTAAATGCACTATGAATTTCCTTCATATTTTCACTAATTAGCTAATCGAGATCTATAAAGATAAATCTGTATAGTACAATAAACCTTAGCATCTACAGATTTAAGCTTAATTCAAGTGTTGACATAATGTGTACCAGATAGAATTTGCTTTTAGTAGAGCTGATCTTGTTTTGGGTGAAAGATTTAAAAAAAAGGCAGGTTGTTGTGGTTCTTAGGTCAAGTGGTCCTTTTGAGGATCTCTAACCCTCTTTACTGAATGAGTACAGTGGCTAGACGGTGTTTCCAATACATTAATTGTTTGTACTTGAATATGAAGCTATCTAAAATGGCATAGCACTAGATACACTCACGGTCCAATTGACTCTTGTACTGGATTAATTATTTGTTTACACTTTTCAATATTTTGTTGCTATTAACTAAAACATCTGTGAAACCTATGTCTGTATGTCTGTCTGTATATTGATCTGTTTGACCAGACCCTGTAGCTGGGTGCCTCTTTAGTCTATCAATCTATTTATCGATCTGTCTGCCAGTTGGTATCGGTTTGTCTTCTATATCTATCAATCTGTTGACTTCCCAGTCTGCCTATCTACCTCAGAACCTAGCCTTCATTCATATCTATCTATCTATCTATCTATCTATCTATCTATCTGTCTGTCTGTCTGTCTATATATCTGCCTGTCTATCTATCCATCCGTCCATCCATCTATCTGTCTGTCCGTCCGTCCATCCATCCATCCATCCATCCATCTATTTATTCCTCCAATAATAACCTTTTTAAACGGCTTTTTTTCTCAGTACCTTTGTATGTCAGGGAAAAAAAGCTGGACTATGTATAGGTCTAATGAATACACTCTGAAAATAGGTCAACTACACAGCTGCCTTTAATCCAACTTTCAATTAGTGACATAAATTGTATCAAATTTTTTCCGAGGTCTCTTTGCTCAAAATGTCCCTGGAATATAATTAGGTCACCGTTAATACAGGAGCACAACTATGCTTACACTATTGCAGTTTACCCAATTTATTTCAATTTTTATTGGGGTTTTTTTTGGCGGGGGGTTAAGTGATTGCCAATGCATTTGGTCATGAGAAAACTATATTGAATTCAGAGTCGAAAACTCACAGATCTTCGTTGCTGTGACTGAAAGAAGATAAATGATTTCTGCACAATTATATTCTGGTTCTGCATTACATACCTGAAGCAAACTTTGTGCATGGTTGCACTTGGGATCAAGAAAAAACTCTGTCAGCTTGGGGGTCAAAGGTCAAGTTTACTGTTACTGAAAGAAGAAAACTATTTCCGTGAAACAACTAGAGTTCTACATCACAGACATGGACCAAACTTTGTCGATGGCATGCACTTGGGCTAAGGAAGAAGATTACTGATTTTGAAATCAAAATGTCAAAGGTCAATCTCGCTGTGACTGAAAAAAAAAAAGAAAAATGGTTTCTGCAAAAAAAAATTAAGTTTTAGATCATGTTCCAAAGATAGTGAATGACTTGTTGATTGGATAAGAAAGATGTAATTATGTGATGTGATTATGATTTTTAACGTAGCTTTAACGATTTTTCACTCATATCGCTACGATGTCTGCAGTGTGACAGTTTATAGTGATGTCTAGCACTGGGGCATCATGCCGCAGACATGTAGCATGATGTCCCACCCAGTCACATTATTCTGACACCAGGCCGACCAGTCCTAACACTAACCTCTTAATGCTGAGCGCCAAGCGAGGCAGCCGTTAGTACCATTTTTGTAAGTCTTTGGTATGACTCGACCGGGGATCGAACCCACGACCTCCCGCATCCGAGGCGGACGCTCTAACCACTAGGCCACCGGAGCGGTCGGATAAAAAAGAAGTTTATTGATATTGAGATATTAATGTTAAGGTCGCTGTCACTTAAAGATGAAAACTGATTTTAGCATAATAACTTTAGTTCTCGATAACGTACCTTGACCAACGTTTGTGTAAGGCTTTCATTCAGTGTATGGAAGAGGCGTGAATTTTGGGGTCAAAGGTCAGGGTCATTGTGACCACGAGAAAAAATGTGTTTTACAGAATAGCTTCTTTTTTTCCCCCCCTAGAGCAAGTTCATTGGCCAAACAGTGTGGATGGTTAGTACTTAGGATAATAAAACTACAAACACATTCTTTGGTTAAAACGTCATAGGACGTCTGGTAGTCTGATAAGAAGAAACATGGGTTTTTTCATAGTAAGTTTAGTTCTAGACCGCATACCTGGACCAAGGTCCAGGTCACTGAGACCCGTTGGTCAGTGGTCTCTATAGTCAACTTTGCCCTCTTTATGCATATTAAACACCAGGCGAACATATAAGATGACCATACTCTTGATAATCTTTGAAACCCCTAAGGTTGATTGTTGTTATAAGAGCTCTTCAGAGTTGTTTTTTTTTTTAAATCCATCAATTTAACATCAAATGCAATTTTTTTATCTTATGTGAAAGTATCCAAAGTGTCATTTATATACGGGAAGGGGATGGAGAGGCAATGTGAAAACCTCTTTGTCGAAGTATCTACCGGCGATGACCAACTTTGGCTACTGTTTCATCTCAAAGCTTTATGTCCATGAAACCGGCCAGAGTTGTTTGTAATTGTTACGAACCACTTTACTAAAACTTGGGTCCATGTTACCAGTTGTCGTGACAAGAGTACTAATAGTGGGTAACCTTGGAGTTAAAATTGGTTGTCTCATTTCTCGGTTTCATGAATGTGTATTTTGGTTTTCTTCGTCTAGTCGTTTATTTTGAATTGAGAGCAGCAATAACATCAAGCACCACACCAATTACAATTACAATTACAACAACAATAATAATATGTCTGTGATTTGGAATTTTAACATAGAGTTAACATTTTTTCAGTCATATAGCTACGATGCCTGCAGTGTGGCAGTTGATATTATATCTAGCATTTGAGCATCATACCGCAGGCATGTAGCACCATGTCCCACTCTAGTCACATTATCCTGACACCAGGCCGACCAGTCATAACACTAACCTGTGAATGCTGATCGCCAAGCGAGGCAGCTGTTAGTACCATTTTTTTTTTTAAGTCTTTGGTCAGACTCGGGGTCCGAAATTGCGACCCTCTCCTCTCGCATCCGCGGCGGACGCTCTAACCACGTTGGCCACCGGAGCGGTGGTTAATAATAATAATAATAATTATTATTATTATTATTATTATTATTATTATTATTATTATTATTATTATTTTATTATCTACACTTCTGATAGATACATCTGATGGCTACCAATAACGTGACGTCTTCTGTAGACGTTTAGGGTACACTTGTCATATCAAATACAGCTTTCTTAATTATGAAAATAGGAAACGTCATTCGGAACACAGCGTTACTAACTTTTTAATTCACCTCCAACTCAAAATGAAACGTTTTATAATATTTGCTACTGTAAATAATTGGACGAGGCGTTCTGATGCCTCTAATTTGAATCCGATTGAAAAATACTAATGTAGCAGTGACAGCGTCTATATTCAAGGTCATAATGGTGGTAGCGGTAATAGGAGAACGAGTTGTACTAGTAGTGATATTGAGAGGACGAGGAAGAATACGAATAAATAAGTTCTGCGGAAAAATCTTGAGACACTTCCTCTCTACTCTGTAGATGATATCTGATTTTGCTCCACTACATCTGTTTTACTACCATGGTTGTATCCGCCTGAGGTAAAATGTAGATAAAACACTTGAATTCGTGTATTTCAAGTCAAAGGGGTCAGCGAAAAGATAAACTAATTCAGATGCTAATTTGGCCTAATTTTCAATCATGACTTCATCTGAGAGAAAATTATAAATTATCTTGTCATTGTTTTTATATCGCAACAGGGAAAACAGCGTTACGTATGAAACATTTTACCATGACATAAACGTGGCATGAGGATGTCTGACAGTATTTCTTATCTGACCCGTAAATTTGACTTTTGGCTTATAGTTCATGAGGCCGTCTGTTTTATACTTCTTATCTCATGCAACGTGCTCACGTTCTCTTCCTTCCTTGGCGAAAATGAATACAGTTTATAAAACACGTGATTTGAAAGTAATCACAACTAATATTTACTGCCTTTAAATCCATGACAAGCAGTCCTTCTAGTCTATCTGTAAGTTTACATGACGGATCTGTAGTCCGTAACTGAAAACATTCGCTGTACAATCTTCACCGGCGTATAAGACTCAATTAACAGCTAACAGGATTAATCCCGATTTGAACGTTGCATAATCCGCTGACAGAACAAGATCAGCACTGTTACACGATTTCGAGTGAACATCATCGATTCAGATATGCTGAGACATTAAGAGACCGCAGATCTTGGTCTATGCAATTTGGAGTTTGTGCAGTTTTTGCATGGGTAGATACGGTAATTAGTTCTTACCCTTAATCCGCTGTTAATATTATCACCTTTAATAAATGCTGAATTCACTCTCCACCATCACCGCTAAGTAAACGACTATGCTGTCCAGTGATTTACGATACAGTTTCGGATCTTACCCGTACGCCGACCAGCTTGGCAGTCTCGCATGTATATTAAAAGTCAAATAAAATAGTTCCCCTGATCACATTACATTTGTTGATGTGATGACTTGCTTATGTCAGGATAATATACGTCTTGATTTTAATTTGAACTTAGTGAAAAAGAAAATTGTAAGCATGTGTGAACATGGGATTTTGTTAACTGTGAAACTGCGTAGCATTTGCACATAGTCCAACTCTTAAATTTCATCTCTAAGTAGATTTGCGTGAATGCAATAATGCCTAGTTGGAAATTATTGGTTTTTAACACACCAGAGCTTGTTAAGTTTGATCTGAGTTCAGTCAAAAATGAATCAGAGAAAATCGAGTAACTAATGTTCCTTTCCACTGGGGAAATATGTATTCGTTCTTAAGACTGCAAAGAAAACTTCTAAACAAATTATATATTTAATTTGCCCGATAACTAACACCGCCTTTGCCTTACTTAATACATAAAATGGCGTAAATAACAGACTTTTTTTTGTTATATAAAAGCGCCCTAAATATAAATTGCGACTCCAATCATTACCTGTTTCTTCGGGCGCCTTCTCAAAGTTCCAATCAGTAAACCCAGCTAAACCCAACTATTTGTGAGACCCTATTACTATAGTGGCAAACTCATTTGCTTCCAGTCTTCAAATTCTTAGTTGCCATCCCGATGCTGTATGGTGGTCTCCCACTCATTTTGGACAGGGTTAGGGGAGAATATCCTTCAGCTCAAAGAACACTTTTGTCATCACCATTTCCAGCAACGGCTGGAATTTTCTTACCCTGTTTTAAATGTTCCTTAGTATAGGCAGATTCACCACCACCACCACATAATGACAGAAGGTTAAACAAGGAGGGCATACAAACCTTCAGAGAGAGAGGAACGATGAGTAATGTATAACAAACGTTTCAGCGGCCCAACCCCCATCCCCCTGGAATGAAGATTATTTTTAAATGTCCTAAAATACACATTTTAAAAACTTGTACTGAGTAAATAGTTTTAGTAATTTCTTGTCCTGGCATCCCCTTCATCTTGAGAAAGTATGCATCGTTTGCATTATGAGAAGTTATGCGACTGATTTGTCGTATTTGCGTTTCCGTATATGATTTACGAATTCTTACATGTTTCTGTCTGATTCGGAGGTAAGCAATAAAAAGACATGCGAAAGAAACTGGAATAAGAAAACGTAGATGAATAGATTAACGAAAATGATATAGAATAAGACAAAATGGCTCTTGCCTGTTTAATAAACCATGTTTCATATTGCTGTTTCTGGCTGTGTTTAAGGGATTTTATAAGTTTTTGCATCCCAGAGATACTAGTTGCATCTGTGGCAGTTTTCGTGCTCCTGTTGTCCATTGGTGATAATGAAGGCAGCACTGACGACATGAACGTAACTCATCACCCTTTTCTGTCGCTAGATGGCGTGGATTTGCTATGGTGTTTCTTGACAGACGGAGAGTTCCTGTATGCGCTTATCGTGGCCGAACGTTCAGAATAGATAATATAAATTACAAAGGTCCATAGTAAACATACTGCATCTGAAAGAGTTGCCCCTCAGGTACAGTGTGAATTTGATTATATCACCTGTTGTGGGGTTAAAAAAAATTGAAACTACATCCATTTTTTAAAACCATTTTGTATATAAAAATATACCAAGCTGTTGTGAATTGCTTATTGCATTTGTTGTCCCTTTTTACACAACAGAAGGATAATCAGCTGGAGTAGTGAATGATCCCCATTCACTACTAACTGCTGTCTGCAAATGTAGATTCGAACTGAAGATGGTTTGCAGGTGGGTAGACTGGAAATAACAATTTGTAAAGGATGCCTTCACAATCTGGTAATAACGATTTTATTATGTTCATGGGCGGGATGGAATACGGTATATAGTATTGCACAAATTAAAACCAAGTGCAAACAATGTAGGTCCAAACAGTGTAGGTCCATAGTTACCCAGTTTCTTGGGACTAATGAGTAGAACAACCAACCAAGACCCTTATCTGACGGTACATTGTGCGACCGCGAGTCCGGGGGCGGACGTAGTTCGATTTTCTTTATGAGCAGTTATATACGGTATGTTATCTTTCTATAATGAATTTTGGCGAGTATTTATAGTACAATAAGGATATGGCTATAACATCAACTGAAAGAACAAAAAATGAACACGGCAAAACGTGGTTAAATATATGTGGTTCTTTTTTCAGTCGTTGATTTACCTACTCTTTACAACCTTGACAGACACATCTGTTAGTGAAGTACTGGTCTATGACAGCTTTAACATAACCTTTTCTAAATTAAAACAGTTATATAAATATTCATTAGTTCATGACGTAGGGATCAAAGAAAACGAACAGCATTAGCCTTATAAACAAAATCATTCAGTCTCCATACATCCAAGGCAAAGTCCATAGCCTGTCTCCAAAGTTTCGAATTTTTCCATTTAAAAAGCCATCTTTCTTGTACCAGTAAGCTTTGAAAGTGAAACCCACTGAAATAAAATGGGAAATTTTGAGCACATTCAGCTGTTACGGATTACACGGCTCTGTTGCCGCATTTCGAAAACATATTCCGTGTTCGTTGAATCTTACTGTCGAGTACAATCTGGAGGGAAGCCATATTTTTCTCAGTTTTCCTTTTTATCATTTTTAATTTTCCAAATTGAATGCTCATGTGTAAAATGTACGCTAGAAAATTGAATGCTCATATGTAAATGTACGATAGAAAATTGGAAAATATTCATACTTCAACTTTCACTCTTATTTCCACTTGGTCTTGTTAGCAGCCATCGCGATACAACGATTACTTTTTCAACAAATGGCGAGAAACAAGTCTGTCATTCATTTTCATAAAATGAAATGGGGAGTATGATAAGGTATATCCACAAATAAAATAATGTCCGTCCTTTGATAACCACCAATCCATTTTTGACAATTACTTTTAAGAGCGCTTGTGTATCTGAAAGAGTTACACACGCAGCGGTACAATGTGATGCATAAGCGCCATGTACCATGTGTCATTAATTCTTTGAGAGCGACATCTGTTATGAGCAGATGGTGCTATGGCACCTGGAGACGGACATATGTTTTGGGGGTTATTGTTATGGTTTCATGGGCTCTTAAGTCTTGTTTACATGTGTCAAAATGAGACATGTCTGGCATGTCGTGTATCAGACTTGGCCCAGTTCAGATTATTGCATGCAGATTAAAGTTGCCTTTTAATAAATCTCCACTATTTCTGACAAGAAAGTCGTGACGTATTTTAAAGGCTAAGCTTGACACCGCATGCTAGTATAGGCATTTTAAGGCCTGATTTGTCTGCTTTGTTGAATGTTGGTCTGGAACTTTACACGTCTAAGCTATTTGGTTGATTGCGTATTGACCTATGGCGCCTGTGCTTTTGGTGCCCTAATATATCTTGCGGCCGAGGTAACCGGCCCGTCCCCCCCCCCCGGGTGTACACTACTGATTTAAAACCTGTGTGTTTTAACCTGTGAACGGACTTGATTATTAAAAAATATGTTTTAATTTTCATGTTAATTTGCTGCGTTTAATATAAAGTGCTTCCATTCATTCGTAGCTGAAATACTGATCTTGTTAAAAATAAACACAAAATCGTCATAGTTACATTTGTGGATGATTCTTCATATTTAATGAATAAATCCATCTTAATTCATACGATTATTTCATAAAAGGAAAATATACAATCTCACTAAAAATATATTATTTTAGACAACGTATTTTCAGAATAATGCGCACAGGAAATGGAACTTTCCTTCCAAACATGCTTTCGCTGATTCTTATCTCATGTTACATCAAAATTCTTGAAAATGTCTCCCACACTAATGCTGAAATACATCCAGTTTCTTAATATCTTTCGTTCCATAATGGGACCACATGTTGCAACCATAAAGCACAAAAAAAAAAAACAAAAGAACAAACTTCTTATATAGACGTGCAGTAGCGAATGGACTTAATTTAGATTACATTTTCCTCAAGGGAACATAATGAATTTTGTCCTTCTGAACATGCCTTTACTACCCTTGATGCACAACTAACGTCATTTTAACATAAGGCTAACTACGTGTTCGGTATATCAGGACACAGTTAAAGCGTTTCGAGCAATTTTTCACTTGAAATCGTGACCTTTCTTTGACGGCTTCCTTTAAAAACAGCGATAAAACTCTTATTCTCACTGATTTGAAAATTCCAGGTCCAGTAGGAGTATATATTAAGAAACTGGATGTATTTCAGCATTAGTGTGGGAGACATTTTCAAGAATTTTGATGTAAATGAGTAGTGATTTACACTGTATGAGTGGCACAGCTAATGCAGGGTTCACGAAGGAATTGATTCCTCAGTATTTCCTAATTTGGAGTCTTCCAGAGACTTTAAGAGATCATTGATATATTGCAAGAGAAAAACCCAAAAAGTATACCACCTTGTTGAATACCTTGGATTGGAATGGGTTCAGATTTCGTGCTTTTTATAGCAAAAATGCTCTCTCTCTCTCTCTCTCTCTCTCTCTCTCTCTATATATATATATATATATATATATATATGAAGAGTTTGCCAGTAATTCATAATAGGAAAAGCTATAGGATACCTCCCTTGCGTCTCTCTCTCTCTCTCTCTCTCTCTCTCTCTCTCTCTCTCTCTATATATATATATATATATATATAAGGATATGTCCCTTGCGTCATATGATGTCAAAGGCTTTCGTTATAAAATTTATGGGGATTTAACCGAGTTAGTTAAGTTTTTACAGCGTCTGAGTTGTAATATATGGGTTTGATACACCCCCAGACCAGTCCGTTTTGATTGTCTCTGTGTCCTTGGGGAAAAGTATACAACAGAACCAGTTATGTGTTGAGCCTGCTGTTTGGAAGCAGACAAAAATCTAAAAATGGCAAGTGTTATGAAAACTCCCTCGCGTCATACGGTGTCAACGGTTTTCTTATGTTACAATAGAGAAAGCATTATAAACAGTACCCCGTTTCATATCGT
Source organism: Megalonaias nervosa (assembly GCA_016617855.1). NCBI lineage: Eukaryota > Metazoa > Mollusca > Bivalvia > Unionida > Unionidae > Megalonaias > Megalonaias nervosa. The sequence goes on from JAECUM010026537.1 coordinate 20,425, forward strand.
GTCGAAGATTTTCTTTATGTCACTATTGGGAACGCTTTATAAACAGTCCGTCGCGTCATACGGTGTCAAAGGTTTTCTTTATACCACGATAGGAAAAGCTTTGTGAAAAATCCTTCGTGTTTTAGGGTTTCAAAGGTTTTCCTTATATCAGAAAATGAATGCTTTATGAAAAGTCCTTCGCATCATACGATGTCAAAGGCTTTCTTAATATTGAAAGTTGCGTCAAAGACTTTTTATTTTAATTCAAATTTTGGGAACATATCTCGTTCAAGTTATAAGCTCCATTATCTGCCTCTCTTTTGGTAACCCTGCTGTTGAGTTTTCTGAAAATTTTACGTTTTCCTTTTTTTTTTTTTTTTTTTACAATATATTAAGTCTTTTAGAAATGCATTTTTTAAGTGAAACGTACAATACATTAAAAATCGACTCATTTGCTGCCGGGATCATTTGTACACTTTCCTCTTCCTTTGATTAACACTATCAGGCCAAATTTACAGTCCAAAGTTATACGACAGTTTTTAGTATCGCTTTTAATAGATTCTAAATAGTTTTTATCCATTTGCTGCCACGATATTTTCGTTCTAAATGCAATGTATCCCCAGCGCTTTATGGAACTTAGTTGTTTCATGCTGCTCTTGTTTTAGTTAAGGTAATGTTTTCCGTTAAAAAGGGTTTCTTTGATTTTCTTAATTCACTTGATAGCTCGAGAATTATTTATTCTCTGGAGTGTATAAGAGTTTAAATTCTATGTGAAATAAGTTAGATGTCTCCTGCGGATTACAAGTTATTTATCCTTCAGGTTTTAGCTCGAATCGGCTTTAGCGTTTCTAGCACTATTACATTGTTTATTATATAATTTCCAGACAAACCTAATATCTAATTGTTCTTACTGGTCTAAATCATGAAACTCATTATCTTTCGTATGAAATAATAGCTTGTTCTTCAATGTTCCTCAGTTCTCTCTTGCATTCATTGTATGGTTTGCAGGTGGCACGCATTGAATCCCAGGGCCTCCTATATCAAAAGCGTCTAGCATTTTCATGGACGCGAGGGAAAGTCATATTATCTGTATGTCTTTTGGGAGATAGTATTTATTTCAGTCTCTTGTAACAGAAGCACACATTTATTAGTTAACGCATCAGTATTTTTTTTTTCAGGCGATGGTGGAACTGGAACCTTTGATTTGAGTAATCTTTTCTCAACCTTTGTCGTGCAAGACAAACTTTCCTGTGTCAATTGCATGCCAAGAAGCGGAAGAGGAAGAGATATAACAAAGACCTTGCAAGTGGGACATAGCGCTTGTTTTACAAACACATGTTGATCTTAGTCTTAACATGCATCTTGATTTGCAAAAACATCGTCATTTGCGTGCTGAAGCAAATTCTGTTGCTAACAAGCATATAGTCAAGAGATATTCCAGGAGGTTTATTTTGTTTAGGGTCACTGAGATGCGTTGTTTTTATAAATATGTTTGTCAGCAATTGACTATCGTATCGTGAACACCAATAATAGAGAAACACTAAATGCATCGTATCTGGTATTAAGTTTTCCATAAATAGTATTCTACCAAAAGGTAGCAAAATATCCAAAAAGAGACTCTGGAAATCTATACATATTGGGTATAAATAAAGATTGTCATCTGTGTGAAGATAAACGCCAAATACGAACACCAATTTTTTTTCAATTATGCTCTATTCGGATTCGACGACTCGGTCGTTACTACAGTCTAATTATCTGACATAATAATAGGTAACATAGTTATACGGTACTTAATGAGAGGATGGAAATTAAAACCTTGTAGTAGGGCTTACTTAGGTTGTCTACTAAGCAATTTGAAACTGTCAGAGAATGAAAATGTGAAAATAAATATAGGTACAAGGGATAAAATATACTTTCAACAAGTCCATATTCCCCTTGGGTAGAAGAAAACAGCAAAATGAAGTAAATTTAACACAAAATGCATGCCTTTTATTGTTCAGTTTGGTTAAGACATTGATTGACAACGTGTGGCATAAACTGATATCCCATTCTAATGAACCATTTTACTCTATGCATTATTAATTACTAATAATAATTGTTAACCGACACAAGTAATGTAGAAACAGATTATTTGAATTTAATTTTGTACAACTGATTATAACATGGTTACAGATCCTACATGAGCAAATGTCCCTATATTACAGAATGTTTGGGGTCAAGCGTTCACATTGAGTACGTCATACAGATCGGTTTGTACCTATGGTTTATCTGTAAGGTATATATCTGGCTGTATGCACTTAAAATATCCCAAAATGTTATTTCCATCATGAATATACTTGTATATGGCAATATATTTTAATTTAGTACTTTCACAGAGGGCAACATTGTAGCATCAGCTGATATCACATTCTAATGAACCATTCTGCTTAATAACTGTTAACCGACACTCTTAAAATTACACTAGAAATTTTCAAACAGATCATCTGAGTTATGTTTGCATCTTAATATGTACATGTCCCACATATGCAAATGTTCATCCTTATTTACAAGATTTGGGATCAGATATTAACATTTAGATGATATAGGATCTGTTGGTACCTATAGTTGATCCGTGAGGCAAATATTTGACTGTAATCACTTGCAATGCCCAAATGTGTTACTTCCATCGGGAATGGGTTATATTGGTTAATTTAATACATTGTCGCCAAACTTTCCTGTATAATGGTGTGTACTAATTGTTGCACCAATGATCAAACCTCACCAACCCCGCATTGCCTAACACTTTAGGATAGTTAGTGTACCTTATTAGCCTGAACGTAATCTGATAAACATCCTTCTAGAAACCTCATATATTTTTCGGGATAAATAGTCACTTTAACACATGATCATTGTTATACATTTCTAGGTGTCACTAAGCCAAGTTTAACGTTGCGTACTGTGCTTAAAACTTTATTGTAATTTTTAAATCTCTATATTTAGTACATTTTAACTTCATTTACCTACATCTTACTGATTTGTATGATTACGTGACACATGTTCTATCTTTTCAGGTCTAGCTTGGTATCTGGAACAAGCTGAACGAAATAGAATAGTTCGGAAGCTCTCTAGTAGCCAGGTAGGTGATACCAAAGGTCTGATTACGACTTGTGCAATGTACCCACCATAACTTACCAGGATTAGTTCATACTACCACACTGATATGTAGCACCTCAAAGACATGTTTTAGGTCTCCATGAGAGAGATCAGCACCATTGCTCAGTAAGGTAAAGCCTCCCTTGAGCTGTATTTTCCTATTACAATGTTGCCTTTTGTGGTTAATGACATTTTGCTATACAAAAATGGGGAAACCTGAGTGTGCTGCTATTTAAACTAACAACCGAATGATTACCTGACACAATAAATGTGGAACATAGCACTTGTTATAGTTATTTTTAGTGTGTACACTTATATGCATTTGAACAGGCGTATTGCAATTTGCTACAAATATCACACTAAGCTATCTTGCTTCACTAACCCTGGACAAAGTGCTATAAGTTGCACAGGTCCAAGCTACCACTTGTTTTAAATACCATTCATTAGTCAACTTTGCTGTTTAAAATTTGACAGTTTGAATTTTCAAATTTTATTTAAAATTTGGGTTTCTAAATTTAAATGTTTATTTCAGTTTCTATTACAATTTATTTTATCCATATTTTTAAATTTCAAACATATTTTTTATAGAGCTTATAGCGTATTATAATTAATTTTTTGACTACGTTAAAAAATTCCCATAATTAAGGAAGATATAGCAAATTTGGTTTTGGTTTCCCAATAGTACTTGATCCAAGACTTACACCCTGTGCAACACCAGCACTACCCACTTTCTCACAGTTGGCAGACGCCTTGTTTGCTATGAAATTCAAAAAGACTTAGTGTGAAAAGTTGAAATAAGTGTGGCAGACAAATATAAAAGTTTAACCAAAATTGGTCATAAATAATTTCGCCTGACAGGACTCGGGTTACAATTATTACTTCAGGTTCAGTACCCACGAATGTAATCCCAGTCTATTGTTAGAGCGTTTTTCCACTTTCATTTTGGTGGTGTTACAAGAGTTAGATTTGCTTATTCGTGATATTGATTTAAAGGTAACTGTTTATTCTTTAGAATCAGAACGTTGTGGTGTGGTTGTCTGTATGTATTTTGGGCGACAGCTCACAGTGAGACATAAGGCATTAATGCTAATCCGGAAGTGAAATCTGTGATTCATTGCACGTTGCTTGTTTACAGTTCAGTCTGTCAAAGAAATGCCGAATAACCCATGACAAGAACTTCACCGCGAACCCATCGTTTGAAGGTATTTTAGATTAACATATGGTTTATTATGATTTGGATACAGTGGAAAGTTTCGTATTGAGAAACAAATGTAGAGACTATATGGAAAACGAACTGTGACCTGAGTCCATACGATAGGTGAGTTTATTTATTCAATAGGTTGGCGTTTCAACCTTGCTTGTCCTGGTGATAAGTGCAAGATCCATACTGCGTTGTAGCAACAGTGTAAAGAAACTGCCTGTATTAAAATAGGCCGCTGAGAGTTTTTTTCTACATAAACTCGGTTTGTTCGTGTTGGACAACGTTGTAGATTTTCTCTGTTCACCCATGTTTTCAGCTCAACAATAAGAACAGCTGTTTTACTTTTGTTTTCGTATTTTGGTTTGACATCCGGATAATTCTACGTAGGGCAAATTTGTCATATTCAAGCGTACGTAACTGCTACTGTGCGCTTTCACATAGTCGCCTGATTTTGCAATATGTCCGTTTGAATATTCATTGGAATGACGGCCGCCATATTGTTGATAGTAATGGTCGAAATAAATGGTTCCAGAAGGATGGAAAAAAAAATCCCACTCTCACAGCTAATCAGCAATAAGAATACAACGCAATAATTTCATGGGCTTATTTGGACTATTCATATTCACATAAAGCTATATGTTAACATATTGACCTATAAAATATATTAAACCACAGACACTGCATGTAAAGTGTGCAAACTATGTGAAATAGAGATACTTACATAAACAATAGGAGCAAAATCTGCATAGGTCAATGACAACTGGTACAATCTGCATGCTCATCTGCTCCACTGCATGCGGTTGATGTATGAATTTGTTCATGTCTCCTTTGGAGATTGTCAGAAGGTGGTGATGATGTGAGAGATCCCCCACTACTTATGGTTTTTTGGTTTGTTATGTATATGTAATTTAATTATTTGTGTGTTAGTTTTAAATATTTCTTTTTTATTTTCTTTTATTTCATTACGTGTTATTGCAATGATAACTTTATTCACTGGATTTGACATTTTTCCAGAAAATTCAGTTCAGTTCTGTTAAACCTGATAAATACGCAGTTCGTAGAAATATTGTATCTTTTGGTGACCTAAATTTCAGGGCCAATTTAGCTCTGTTGTAAACAACTTTTTTTATTATTGAATCTTAAAGTAAGATTCGTTCAGTACGATCGAATACATACATGGCCTACGTGATAATTGACATATGATGTTGCTACATTTCTCGAAAGAAAGTAATCACGTGACCCTATCACATGGTTCTTTTTGCGTTGTAGGTAGAGTTAAAGTGATGTTTCATAGTATTTTTTAGTCAGTCGTAAATCATACCTTCGGGCTCAAAGGTATTATTTATGTTGTTGCAAGTTGAATTGAGTTTTTATTTAAAATAATTTCTTTTCCCTGGAGACTTTATCTAGTGCTGATCGGAATTCTTGGACAAAGACATTTACTGAAAATTATTCGGAATTCTAAAGCCGGAATATTATTTTTAGTGATTCAACAAGGAACTGTTGACACGACAACATAACACAGGTTATAGAAGATGTCATCGTCTTCCGTCTTGGAACTTCATCGGGATTCGAACTTTGATTCATTTAGAACTTATATTTTTAAATTCTAGGATTAATTTTTGGATTAGATTCACAAACCGTAAGTCCTTTTTCATATTTTTACCTTAATTTCTAGGGAAATAAATTATTCTGTTAAAATTTACAAAGCTTGTTGGCTTCACTCATTTCTTTGTTACTTTTGTACGAGCCTAGACACGTAACAGGTTATCGTTATCTAGGAGATGATCGACCACGATGTTATTGCCCGGATGGAGTAAACAATAAAATAAAATATGAAATTATGGATGGAATAACAGTGATCTGAGCAGAGATATCGAATATTGCTCCGTGTGTAAAATGTAACAATTTAATAAATACATAAACAAAATAAAATTGAACATGACATTTGAATGATTCGTTTTCTCACAGAAACATAGTTACAAAAGTTTGTGCGAAATTCAGTTAGCCGTTCTGTTATACTGACAGAACAAATTTCATCATATGATTGTACTTCCGGTCTTTTCCAAAATCGCTGTTGGTGATAGGTCGGCGTTGCCGTATTTCTTTTCCTTCTCTCTCTCTCTCTCTCTCTCTCTCTCTCTCTCTCTCTCTCTCTCTCTCTCTCTCTCTCTCTCTCTCCTTTTCGGTCATCAACCGTCTTGGTTGTAGACTGTGATCCACTGTGCAGTACGTTTTTCCCCTTCAAATAAAAAATATAATGACCAACTTAAATACGTGTCAGTTTTTTCTCCACCTGGGATCAAGCAATATTTCCACTCTTTTTTACGTCAGATATTATCTATTGTAATTCAACAGAACTAAGCTATGGTCAGCTCGCAACCTAATACACACTCACAACTCTGTTAATGTGAATTTGTGTCTTTTCTAGAGACTTCTTGCATTCTTAACTAGGAACTATGACATAATTAGACCTCTCAGATAACTATTACTGCCCCGCTATGGCTATAAATTACCAGCCGAACTATGCCTGTGGACACATTCCTAATGCTTACAACCACAATTTTCGGTTGAAAAGAATACACAACTTAATTAAACAATGAATTAATGGGCATCTCTCCTTGTTCTAACTACGTTACTCTGCTAATTAGCGATCTATTTACATACATTTCCAGACGTAGAAAATCAATTATCAGGATACATGATGCAAATAATTTAAGACACGTAATTTACTTCTCACCAGAAATGCACGAAACCTTTATGATACATGATCTCTATTACATATAAAACAAATAAATCCGAACACATTCATATAATGCATGAGGCATATAACATCTGAGACAAAATGCTTGCAAACAAAATAAAATGAATACATTCAACAAATACTTACAAACTTATATCAATGAACATATATTGTATGCAAGTGAGACTAACTTTGTGCTCTGTTAGAGACTCGCACCTTTCTATGAAGTCTAATCTCTCCTTTAGTGTCCCTCACTTTCCGACACGCGTCCCTAGGACGGTCCTTCAAGAAATATTTATTATTATCCGGATCTAAAATTCTGGTTCTTCTCAAAACTTTTACTAATTTCGCGAGGGGAATTTCTTACAAGCCCTTATTCCGTCAAGAAACACACACCCACCCTTGTTTAGCTTATCCAATTATGGGAACACCCACACCCTCGTTTAGCTTAGCCAATCAGAATTACTTTCTTTACCCGCCAAAAACGTTATTACTCCTATCGAAGTCACAACAATCCTTTCTAGTCCACCTGTATTAATAATTATTCTGGACAATATCATTTTATGACAACTGTTTCAAATGGTCCAGGACTTCATGCTCTTTTCCCTTGTTCTTTCAACTGTCATTTTCCGTTACTGACCTTTCGTTCAATTGGTATCTTCCATGCCTCTGACCGTTATCGAACGGACCCTAATTAAAATTCAGTTCGTGAATCCAGCTAGGAGAGATTAACTATTAAAAGCTGCCAAGTTATTGCTAGCCTGGCTAATACATCAATCTTAATGGTTACCTGTCACCACGTGTTGCATGTCGACCAAGACAGAACGTACTGCGAAATTATTCTACAAAATTTTGCACCATTATATAGATACTTCTTTGTTCTTTACATATATTTCAAATATGCATATACCGTTTTCAGTTTCACCTTCTACAAATTAAATGTATACAGGAAGTCACCATTTTGATTAACCATGCTGCGGACAGCTATGCGGTATTTGTTTCTAGGTTTATGCTCATGTAGCGTTAACGTCCCTACCTTTTAGATATCATCAGATTCAACGCGTTTTGAAAATAATTCGTATGATCATTAATACCACTACAATTACATATTTATTTCTACGTGTGGGACAGGCGCTTCCTTCTAGTGTTCACACTTGTGCTGTATTGCGTTCTGCCCTTTAAAATGACATACCTGACTAATGCAATTTGGAGAGAGAGAGAGAGAGAGATTACTCAAGACTCACAGACTGTGTTCTAATTTTTGTTTTCACGTGACATGTTTTTATTTAAATCTTTACAAATGTACCTTTTTTTTGCTAATTTTTTCATTTTTGTTATGTTAAAATGTAATTACATGAGAGCTCATTCACTATGAAGTCTGTGTGACGAGTTTAATACTAATTATGTCACGAACTGTATTATTCGACGAGTTTCATAAATTTCATGTCACTTAAACAAGAGTTTAAGTTTCTATTATGACATAAGGACATTCATCGCATAATGTCAAGAATATTAATCATATAACGTCAAGAACTTTGCATTACTCCATTATGCTGTCATGTGATGTTGCGAAATATTAAAGTATTACGCACCTACAGTGTGGCGAACGATTTTCATATGATATCATGACGCTAATAAACGCTAGAGTTATTTTATATTTGTATGTGCAATGCGTGCATAACATTACTGGATGAGTTGCTTCAATATGGCCGTATCCATTTACCAATATCAATCAAGCCACATCAACTCAGTTGGTGGAGCGTTGGGCTTGTAAATCCAAGGGTCGCGTTTCTATCCCAGCCCAGGTCGGCTGCCTCAGTGTGTCCTTCGGAAAGGAACTTAGTTCCCATTGCCTTGGCACGAATAATAGCCAATAATGTTAAAGGTGCCGTTAAAACCAAGAAAAACGTCGAATTTCACGCGGGACTGGTGTCCTTCTTATCAATTTTCTGGGTCGCATGCAAAACAAATGGCTTTGCATTTTGCATCATGCGTGCATTGACCTAACAAATGTAACCCAGTTAGATTCTTCAATCGCGTTGAAGAGAGACATTTTCTGAAGGAGAATACAAGAATACATACCGTTCATTCAGAATGATATCATTACTGATGGACGCAAAGATGATTTGTCAACCGTCTCCTTCAATGTATTTTGGTGTGTATTATCATTCGCGAATACATCAAAATACGGTTCAGAATCTGTGTAAGTTCCTGCTATTGCTCGCCAAATATCTGGCAGTTGCTTTATTCATAAGAATGGACATATACTAGAACTTTATAGTATATAGACAAAAACAGACTAGTTGATTGCCTCAAAGTAGACTTGATAATTTGCATCCTGATTGAGCTCCCCAAAGTGGTTATTTCTCAATAGATCTTAGAAGTTGGCTGTTTTGCTGAACGCTCATCCGTTTTACATCAGGTAATCAGGAGCGCGCATCACCCCAGAAAAGGAATAAGGAAAGGCCAACGCACATGATCAGCGCCTTCACTGGGGAAACTTTAAACAGAATCCGAAACTATACATTTTTTAAGTCGAGCAGAGCTGTTTATTGGCCTAAACCCATTACAGGACGATGTATTCTGCCATGCTTACGGATGCCTTCCTGACTATTATACTGGGATGGACATTAGATACCAGGCTGATGGCACGCTCTTCAATATGATGAGATTACCAGTACAGGCGAAGACGACGTTACAGGAAGTGACTGTTCGTGATCTCCTATTTGCAAATGACAGTTCACTGAATGCCAGACCTGAGTCTGATATGCATGAATCATTTCTCTTGAGCTTGTGACAACTTCGGTCGCACAATCAGTGTCAAGAAGACAAAGTCGATGCATCAACCTGCACCAGGAAAACCTTACGTTGAACCTACCATCACAGTAAATTGACATGATCACCTATCTCAGCAGTACATTGTCATGTGTAGTTCACATTGACGATGAAACTAACGCCTGAATTGCTAAAGCAAGTGTGGCATTTGTCACACTACTTTCAAATGTGCAGGAGCGCAGAGGAATCAGTCTACTAACAAGACTCATTGTCTACGAAGTCATTGTATCACCGACCCTGCTGTATGCATGCGAAACCTGGATGGTGTACAGACGCCATGCCAAGAAGCTGAATAATTTTCACATGGGCTGCGTGAGGAAATGGATTAGAAGATGGCACGATAGGGTCCCAGACACTGAGGTTCCCACATGGGCAGGCATTCCAAGCATCCACGCTCTGGTTATGAAATCACAGTTGAGATGGACAGGCGACGTTACCAGGGTGTCAAAAAAGCGACTACCAAAGAAGATCTTCACGTCGAGCTGATTAATGGAAAGCGACCATATGGTGGTCAGAACAAACGCTTCAAAGATTCACTCAATTCATCCCTGAAACACTTCTACACTGTAGAATTGCAGATGCAGTGCAGACACGCGAACAGGAAAAATCTCAGAACTGCAGCCACGTCCTCTATTGTTCATGTAAACCCAAGCGGCTTATCCTGTCAAGTTTGCCACAGAGCGGCTAGCTGAAGGATGGAAAGCGATCTCTGGGTAGTGAGAAGAAACGCGTCACAGATGCCCTCAAGTCAGTCCTAAAACAATTCAACATTGACCCCAGGTCTTGGAAAGATCCAACTGGCGGAGTCTCAGTCGTATTATAGCTACAGACATTGAACGGAAGATAATTGCAGAAGTAGTACAAAGGCGAGAACAGCGGAAATCTCAGAACTGCAGCACATCCTCTATGAATGAAACCCAAGTGGCATCTCCCATCAAGTGTGCCATAGACACTTCAGAGCACAAATTGGCCTCATCGGTCATTCAGGTACCCACAGAAACCAACCAATTAGTGATGTCATGGTCATTTGAACGCGAAGAATGAACAACAACAATAATTCTATTTGCTATCTTTACGGTTAGTGTTTGCTAGCGAAAAGATTGTTATTCTCTACACAGAGGTCGTTTTTATTTCAGAACATACATTTTATTTTTTCCTATTATAAAGTGTGTATTTTTATCAGCTATTGATATGGGGAAACAAATAAAAAAGCTATTAAATATCTTGATCGATTTCTTTGTTTCAATAATCTGTCAGACTCACTCTGAAAAATAAAAAAGGGAGGATATATAACATATATTCTTATATTAAGTGTGTCACTATAGGGGCGGAATATCAAATGTAAGCTTTAGTCGAAAAGTTATTGAGCAATTGTGGCTATTGACTCCATGACTCCAGCCCCATGGTCATAAACTAAGGAAAAGAAAGAAGCAAAACCAAAGAGTTTGTCAACTTAACAAATAATATTATCAAAGTTATAAAATTAAAATATCAGACGAACTTCAAGTATATGAATCCAAAAGAATGCTAAAAAAGATCTATTCAAGTAAAACAGAATCGAATGTTCCGAATGAATTTCAGATCTCGAACGTACATATCACAACGGCATTGACCAAAACTACTTTGAATAATTTACAATAGGTCCAGAATAATGTTCTTGTCCAATGAGTACTTTGTAAGACCAATGAATAGCCCTAAGAAATGTCCCGTCTCAAATTATCTAAACACAACATTAAACACATCTGCAGACTGATTTTAACATATGAAACAAGAATCCAAAATAGGAATGAATCCAAAGAAGGAATGAATTTGACTGCTCAGTTCTCTCTTTATATACATCTTCAAGAGTCTATTACGACTGTATGTGGCAATGTACCTCACGTGACTGATCTTACTACTCAATCTAATATTGGACAATAGTTGTTCACGTGACCTAACCCATGAAATGGGAAATAACTTAATTCTTCTAAGAACCCTCCTGATCCCACCAGCCTGTTAAAAATTACCCGAAACATGTCAACAGCTTTTATTATTAGAAATAAGAAAACATCTATTTATAGATTCTATGCATTCACAGGCGCTGTGATATCTTAAAATAGAATCTATACCCGTGTGCAAAGTTGTCTATATAATATCTTCATTACAGACAATCACTACAATT
>JAECUM010026539.1:0-41963 GCA_016617855.1 Megalonaias nervosa
AATCTGAACTGAGAATTTCTGATGCAAAACGGTTATTTTTCCCCTGACTTTTGTGAATATTACACAATGTTCCTCCTGTCTTGGTGTTGCATTGTAACCATTTGCACTGTAACAGCAAAGATTTCTGAAACTTTGCTTCAGATTTTAGTTTCTTCTCATCTACACCCTGTATCTGACAACTTTTTAGAATTATCATTCTCCATTTGGGGAAAAATTCCACTACATCTTTCGCTTTCTTCACTCTGCCATTTACTTTGCACATTCCTGCCATAACTGACTTGAGGTTGTAAATAATCAGTTATTTTCCTCCCAGCCATGCTGAACTATAATTTACTATCCCACCTTCAGAAAATGGACCCAAATTCACACATGCACAAATGACATGAAAAGGAATCAATTGCAGACCACCACCCCCAGGACACACAGTTTTTGTTATAAATAATTAGGATGATTTTTAAGCATTCTTTTGTGTTAACTTGCATCTGCATATACCTCTTCCTCAGTAACTCATGCATAACAGGGTCTTCAATTAATGAAGCACAACTGGGTCCTCTATAACTCAAGCACAACAGGGTCCACTCGAGCACAACAGGGCCCTCAATAACTCAATCACAACAGGGTCCTCAATAACTCAAGCACAACAGGGTCCTCAATATCTAGAGCACAACAGGGTCTGCAATAACTCAAACACAAGAGAGTTCTCAATAACTCAAGCACAACAGGGTCCTTTATTATTCAAACACAGCAGGATCCTCAATACCTCAAGTGAAACAGGGTAAAATAAATACACCACAGCATGAACAACTGTGTGAATTACTGAGGAACCTCTGATAAAATTTGGGGTTGGACATCAACAGTAGCAGGGATGATAGGTTAAATGGCCAAATACTGATTTTATAATCACATTGGCATGCAGAAAGATGGGGAATAAATTACATTATCAAATAATGTCCAATGAAAAGAAGGGTAAAAGTCCAAATGACAGACTGAAGAAGTTAAAGGCATTAGACTGAGAGTTTGTTGTTTTCATTCTAGACCTCCAATTATGAACTGGAGGACTGAAGTTTTGCCTTGGACTTGGGACACGTACCTGGTAAACAGACAGCAAGTTATAAAGCATGTAATATATTACTGCAGTTATTGCTAATATCAAATTTGCTGTTTCCTACTGTCAGAAAAAACACCTAATAATCATATTTCAGATTAAAGGTGGTAACGCCCTCGTACTGGCAGTTAAAAATAAATCCAGTTTTATTCCAGTATGGACTTGGTATTCTTCAACTGAGGAACTACTGCAGGTCCTGAAATGGGTAATTTTGCCAAAATATGCATTCTGTTTCTATTTGTCATTTGCTTCATTTGCATTTAAAATGCAATCAAAATTCATTTTGTTGGCTTTATGTTTGCATTCCAGTCACATCTACATTTTCATTTGTTGTCTCAGAAATGAACTCTGACACTGAGTTAATTGCTTCCATTCATCACTTCCTTTTGTTTTGATTCACATGGAAAATAATATAAAAGTGCTAATGAGAGAGAACTATACTGCTTTTATATTTCATTTCAAAACAGGAAATGAGTAAAATATGCAAGTAATACAAATAAATCTGCAACAGCAATAATGTAAAAATATAGCTGGTGAGCATTTTTCAAAAAATTTTATTCTAGTTTCATTCATCCAAAGACTGTACAGCTTCAACCACTGGTAATGATGTCTTCGTATTAATGGCAGTTGTTAGGTTTGCCTTGATAAGAACGATGTCAGGGCTTGTTAGTAGCAAGGAAATATCAAACTGAAAATCTGATTCAGAATTATTATGCAAAATCACTTCTGATCAGAATTTTGCCACTGCCTGAAAATAATATATTTTCAAATCCATTAATGACATGCAATCATGTTTCATTCCATTTTCATTTATCTTTTGTGAGCTGTGTTATCTCAAATGGTCAAATACTGGACTCATAATCATGGATTCTAGACCCACCCAGGCAAGCATGGTTCAGCTGTCTCAGTGTGTCATTTGGAAAGGCACTTTATCACTCATTCCAGCTACATGGTAGAATCAAATTACTGAAATGCTGTTACAAACCATCCAACTATTCATCATTCTGCATTTTCCATCTGAGCTCTCCATTTTGTTCCAAATGCATTCATCATTTCATTTGCTTTGAATCTGCATTTCCTTTGCTTTCTGGTTTCAATTCAATGGTAGAACTATCTGTTACTGGTAAAAATACCATTTCAGTGTCTTTTAACTCTTCAATTATCTGAATGAAGAAGATAATTTGTATTGTACTGTGCATTAGACTAGGGGGTGTGTGTGTGTGATTTGGATTTTTAACGTAGCTTTAACAATTATTCAGTCATATCGCTATGATGTCTGCAGTGTGGCAGTTTATAGTGATGTCTAACACTGGGGCATCATGCCGCAGACATGTAGCATGATGTCCCACCCAGTCACATTATCCTGACTCCAGGCCGACCAGTCCTAACACTAACCTCTTAATGCTGAACGCCAAGTGAGGCAGCTGTTAGTACCATTTTTGCAAATCTTTGGTATGACTCGGCTGGGGATCGAACCCACGACCTCCCACATTAGACTAGGGTCAAACTCTCCGCCATCATCAACCTGATAAAAATAACCCCATTAAATGACTCTTACTTATTTCCAAAATATTTTTTAACCCATTCTACCCAAATAAGACACTTCTGATAATACTAATTTTGCCCCTTATGCGGCACACTCCAAATTACCTCTCTGACTTGAATGGAGCAAATCGTTTCTTGATTCTTGTCTGGCACGAGTTTTTTCTGCTGCAACAAAAGAAAATACTGACTTTAGTAGCAACCACTGTCACTTAAACAAAATTCAAACTCTTGTTTTCTGGGTATTTTCTGCAGCAAGTTAAATAAGTACTGTTATATATACATTAGATGATGAGTGCTATGTTACACAAAGAAAGATTTATATCAGTTTTCTGTACCTATTTCTAAATCCTGGGACTAAGCATGTTATCAATACAGTTCCTAGTTCACAGCATAGGTCAAGGGGGGTCACGTGACCCCCCGGAAATCATACTAACTCTCCCGGCCGTGACTGACTGACCCTCCCCCCCCCCTTTTTGCAAAAGATCCTGCAGGTACCCATGTGCATAAACTCATATTGTCAGTACAATATCTACTGGTGTTTATTAACGAATGGACAAAGGACTTCACAGACCATACCTTTAAATATTATCGTTAATTAGTTCTCCTTATTAAGTCCGTCACCATAACATCACGTGCATTTTAAAATGAGTTCGGAAGCCCTTTGGTGTTGTCTTATCCAACAAAAATTACATCTCAGTACATGCTAAAGTCAAAACCACAGACCACTGGTCAACTAGTCTTATTGTTTCATTAGTCATACAAACATGAAATATAAAAACCTTGTCATTTTCCATCGTAAATTTGAAAGTCACGGACTCCATTAAATCGATTCGTATACATATACTATCTTTTAAGTGCTTGTTCTGTTTTGACTTGGATATAATTAACATTTTATTGCAAATCTATTCTATGATATACCCCACTATTATCTTTATTGGTGAGTTCGAATAACAAGTAATGCATATGATCGCTTGTCCTTATAACATCTGCCATATGGACAACGGCTTCAATGGCACATTGACAGACTTTCATTTCCCTAAAGAGAGCCTCATTTCCCTACTGGCAGCCTTGCTGATTTGACCTCTTCAGTCGATTCTTGCCCTCAATCTGGTTTCAACTGGAATAACCAAAGCCCTAAGCATGTTTAATTACTGTGTAAATAACACTGTATAGCCATGTGGTTGTTGTGACAATGTACATTGTAATTAAAACAAGAATGAACTGTTGATTTAGCGGTGTTTATTTCTAATGGAATATAGTAGGGTGTAATACATGAGGATTATCCCACTTGTGCGGTAACTGAAAATAGTCTTTTTTTCTCTTTGCAAAAGCTACAAATAAAAACTACACTGAATAAATACGGTTTTGTACAAAAAAATTTGTTTGATCTCTCTGGCGCGCCTGCACACACACACACACATGCGCACGCACACGCGTGCACACTCACGCGCATTAACTTAAACGCTGATTTCAAGTCCTTTATTTTTTATTGCAATTTGATAATGAGATTATTGTTGCGGTAAAAATACAACTTGCACTTAATTTCTTGACGATGTGGAGTCATAGCATTGCGTACAATTTACCAATAAATAATACCCATAACTTATACATGTTCAAACCATCTTGATCATTTTGCCAATATTACACAATATAACAGCTACATATGTTCTAACTGCAGACAAGCTTGCACACTGAGACATAATTCTCTCTCTCTCTCTCTCTCTCTTGTTCACTAATAACAACAGTACTTTTGATTTATTGTAATTAGATTCTTGAATTGAGAGCAGAATGAGACAGAAAATATACGTTTACTTTGTACGTTTGTACCGTTAGGTTGTCAAGTAGTGTGTGTACCGTAGAACTTGTTTTGGTATGATCCCTTTATTTTTCGTACACGGTTAGTACCACCAAATGATAATTATTTATTTTACATATAATTTTTCGTACACTGAAATTAATAATTATTTTTTCGTGTATGAAAAATTACATAAAATACAGTATATAAAATGTGCACGCGCATATGTGTGTGTGTACACATTGCTCTGTGTGCTGAATCCATACTCAGTTGCTCGTGTGCACCAATCCATTATACCTTTTTTGTATGAGATTTGCTTACCAGCTGTATTTTATATATTTGCCTGTACATATGTAGATAACTGAGGGCCACAAAGGAGTTCAGATTTTGTACTAACTGTTTCATCTTCATAAAATAAAGGCTTTATTATTATTATTATTAATATTATTATTACAGCCTTTCATATTGCTCTGTAGTGTAGATAAAATATGATGTCAGAGATTCGACTAAGTCCATGATTACACACTCTTTAAATCACCTACAGTGTGCATACAATACGAAATCAGATATGGGACTAAGCCCATCATTACACACTCTTTATATCATCTACAGTGTGCATACAATATGAAGGCAGATATGGGACTAAACCTATCATTACACACTCTTTATATCACCTACAGTGTGCATATAATATGAAGGCAGATATGGGACTAAATCTATCATTACACACTCTTTATATCACCTACAGTGTGCATACAATATGAAGGCAGATATGGGACTAAACCTATCATTACACACTCTTTATATCACCTACAGTGTGCATATAATATGAAGGCAGATATGGGACTAAATCTATCATTACACACTCTTTATATCACCTACAGTGTGCATATAATATGAAGGCAGATATGGGACTAAACCTATCATTACACACTCTTTATATCACCTACAGTGTGCATACAATATGAAGGCAGATATGGGACTAAGCCTATCATTACACACTCTTTATATCACCTACAGTGTGCATATAATATGAAGGCAGATATGGGACTAAACCTATCATTACACACTCTTTATATCACCTACAGTGTGCATACAATATGAAGGCAGATATGGGACTAAACCTATCATTACACCATTGCCCTGCAGTGTGGATAGATTTAAGATGGCTGTACATAGATTTGTGATAGCAAAGCTGGGACAAAGGCATTCATTTATATGCCCTACAGAATGTATATAATGTGATGTCAAAAATGGGGCAATATATATTTAGTGGAATTTATACAGCACCTTAGCACAATAGTGACTATGATGACAATTAAAAAGTACAGTTCAAAAAATGAAAAAATATTGTGAAGATGAACCCTTCCAAATAAATGCAATCATGAAAAACAACAAGATAAAATATAAAATGTAAAGATGTTAACTTTCAAGAAAATGTGTATAAAATAACAGATAATGGTAACACATTTAAAATCTTTATAACCAAGTTAAAATTTATTATATAAACTGCAGTCCCTTAACTCATCAACCCCTAGTGAGGCAATTATGCTTCATGAGGTAGTACCCAACTTCCGAGTCCTGTAGCTTCAAGGCCATTTACGATACATCAAAGTGGGTGGTATTACACAAAAATAGGTAGATGTAGCTCTACAATGATACCCAATAATCTGGACTTTCTACTTGCATATTCAAAATACTAAGGGGAAAACGTTCATTGTTTAATCTGATTTTTTTACACCAAAAATTTGACAGTTGTTGGAACCAGATTTTGTGTCTGGACTTTTTACTTTTGGACCTGAGATCTAAGACAGACAATTTAGAACTGCACATGGACAGGTGAACCTTTGCAAAAGTAGAACAAGTTTGAGATCTGGAGTAAAAAGTGGCCTAGACACGAAAAAGATGGGGTCCAATAAGCAAAAAAATATATTTAAAAAAAAGAAGTCCAACTTTTACCCTTCTGCACATGTGCAAGTGAATTAGCCAATGAAAAGCAATGTTTTTAAAGTAACCACTAAAATGCATTTCCTACTCCCATTTCAGGTGAAAATGACAAAAATCTCCCAACCTTAATGAGTTAAAAAGTCCAAGATTTTTTCAGGAGGTACATCCTTGTACAATTTCTTGATGCATTTCACACAAGAATACTTCTGTCTCACTAAGTGGAAATAGACACACTCAACAAGAATGTGTTCAACTGCAGTACAGGGTGACTGCAGCGCAGTTATGGCTGCCCTTTGATTGCTCTTTACAGAAAATGACTAGGTAGCCAACCAAATACTTTCCCTGACTGAATATTAACACAATTTTTCTGTAATATCTGGGGTATGTAGTATTTGGGAGGCAGGTAATTTTCATGATGAAATACGTATTTGTTGCTATTGCGTAGCTTACTCTTTTCTGGATGGAAAATACCCTCAACCACATTATGAGAAATCCTCCTACTGGACGACTTATAATGGCCAATGCACACCAGCATTTATTCCTTATCAGGGCATAGCCTTAAAACTAGTGTAACAACAGTGCAGCACAGGAGGAAGGAATCTGGCAATAGCAACAGGTTAAGTATTAAAATCAGTTTATCCATCCATAATGCATTTTAATATCAAAAATACATAACCTGTTCCTACTGCAAAGCTGAATTTGCCAGTTGGATGGAAGGCTGATGATCATACCAACTGGTGAAAGAAATAAAGAAGGAATACTCGCACTTTCTGTACAAGTGATGACTACTGCTGGATAATATACACATGAGCCACTTGTTGTGCTATGACTATTGCTCAATCAGGACCCCATATTGTAACACCAGTAATTGGATAATTTTTGAGAACCCATTTTAATGAGTACAGTACTCCCATAATGTCCCATGCCCTTTACACTAGAAGAAAGGGTGGGTGGCATATAATGTGAACAATGCATGAATGAAAATAATCGATTATACTCTTATCAATCTGATAAATATGGACTAGAGGTTTTTAAAGTACACTATCAAGAACTAGTAAAGATAAGCCCTGGTTATTAGCATAAGCCATTGCACTTGTAGATGTTTTCTCTTTATAGTGTTTTTTTCTTCCATGCATTGACTCAATGGTCATCCAGAAAAGAATGAGGATGCTCTATAGAGCATGGGCTGATGATTTAGATCAGACTGGGTCATTGCACATGTTTGAAATCTCTAGATCAGAGAGTTGGTGCATCTAGCACAGACAAGGTCTTTCCATGGGGATTGGTTAAGCTTAATAATAGTGACAGGTAAGCTAATACTGACATTAAAATGCAGTTTCTGTTTTAGTTACAGACCACACAAGACATTCCATCTAGGCATTAACAAGTGAGATGCCAGTTTCTGCTGCTTAAAATGCCTCATCAAATCTGCTGTGCACTAGCCCACATCCACAGCAGGGCCCTTTGAAAATCTTAAGTGTGGTGGATAGGGCCGACTGAGCATTGTCTCTCTACTACAAAAAGAGAAGAAAATCAGCTCATAGAGGGTCAGCTAGAGTTAATAAGTTCCCTACTGCACCAGCTGCAAAGGATTCTCCACTTGGCATCAGATACCTTGCATACAGATTTTCTCCTTGACTGACCAATGCACCTGATGACTTTGCTCAAAATCCTGTCCTGGCAGAAAGATCATTTGAGATGAACCAAGTGTGAATCATTTGAGATGAACCAAGCGTGAATAATTTGAGATGAACCAAGCATGAATCATTTGAGATGAACCAAGCGTGAAGGTGAAGAATCTGCATAACATTGTGTAGGAGATAGCATTGCTGCAAAACATAACATGAGAGCCTGTTATTTCGCCTCACTGCAAACAAATCCAACAAAGGTGGAGGAGACCATCATAAGGGACTTTTTATTTTGTTAATCCACTCCTGAATTCTTCATGGAATTATGAACTATGAACTATTAGTCCTTCTAGCTCAAGATGAGCACCCCACTCTGATTCTGATGCATCTGCAAGCAGACAGACGTGAGCTTCATTAGGATGCATGTCCCAACTTGTCCCCCAAATCAGATGATGGTACATATCAAGCCCTAGAGGAATTTTAGCACTTAAATGGTCCCTGTGTGGTTTCCAGTTTGCTAGAAAAAGAAACTGGAGGGCACAGGGGAACCAATTTTTGTCTGCTGCAAAATTCAAAATCATCAGGAGAAATAGAAATAGACAAGCTGACAATGTGGACTTTGGTTCTCTGTGTCTCCAACAGCATCACTGTCCTGCATGATGTTTATTAATCCTCAGTTCACGAGGAAATCCATTCCCATGTGAAGTCTTGAGATGGATCAAGTTCAGATTTTTCTAGGATGGGTAATAGACCCAGCCTGGTCAAATTGGCCCAAAAGCAAGGCAGATCTAGTCTTAGGGGCTCTAACCAGTTATTGTAGATCAAACAATCACTGAAATATTGGAGGATAGGGATCCCAAGTGACCCTTAGTGGATGGCAACTACTCCCATGAAGCTAGTACAAGCTATAAGTGCAGAGGCTGAACACACAGAAAAAGGCTTGGTAAGCAGCTGGATTACATAACCTTGCCTTGTCTTTGGGGAACATTATTTGAACCTGTGATCAGAAAGTATCTTGATCACTACAGGTGAGAAAGTCATACAAGCAATGACATCTGCATCAAAAATATAGACAGCTTCAGGTACAGTCGAGATGGCTACATAGTGGATGGCAATATAATTTTGCTCTTTAAATTCAAGTGTCCCTTTGTAAGAGACGTCAGCAACCTGCCTGATTATTATCTGCCACAAGTATTATCAGATCTAGAAGTTTGCCATAGCATCATGTGGTCTGCCTGCAGATATGATTTTTTGAAAATGTTCACTATGCCAATTTGGATTTTATCCAGAGTACTATAAAATATTTCATAGCAGAGACTATTACAGATATGAGAAAGATCCAATTGCGCTAGGTATCAAAGGATCTTTTGATCATTATGATTTTGTTGACTAGGTTAATCTACCAAAGCAGAATTATCATTCTTTCTGAAGAATGGTCTGCATAAAGAATACAACTAGGTTATCACAAGCATCCAAGACCAGTCTGATTGTATTTGTGATGTAATTGATGATATCACAAAGAAGTATCCTGTGGGAAAGCTAGTTGCTGTGTTGCCTTAGAAAACTGTTAAGATCACCTACAATTACATTTCACATGTGCCTGGTAATGACAAAATAAACAAGAGCATCAGATGAAAATTGTGACCTATTGTATCTGAATTTGAGACAAGGAAACCCCAGTAATATAATTTAGAAATTTAACTTGGAATGAATAATGTTAGCACACAATCACATATACAATGCCAAAATAAAATTTCCCATAACATGGAAGACAGAAGATGTCAGCTGGATATTACAAGAAATCAAGTCATTAAATAGCGCCTGCAAGTTTGTCAAGGACACCCTCAAAGTAATTCATTGGATATCAAAGGAACATCTGGGTCACTTTATAAATGGAGATCAGTATTGCACTAGAAATATCTAGGCGTACACTAGAAGAAGCGTACAGAAGAATAAGCAGCAAGAAGTCCTATGATTTTGTCAAGACCAGCATAGATAGGACCAAATTTTTAATTCATACTGTAGTTACTTTTTCCACCATAGTTAGATTTTAGTTAGGAAAGCTTCCGTGCCAATGCTTTTATCATGAGAGCCAGGGTGCTGATAAATTTTCTGCATACATTATTTTGGATTTTTCCAATGCACAGAGGATTCAGTTCAGCACCATACTGTCTACTATTCTGAATTCTTTAATGAGATCTGCCATTTTGAGCATGGAATCATACAAGCACATCCTGATTCAATTAAAAATTTTAGTGTATGTAACACTGGCATACTTACATACTGCCTTTTTCTTCTGAAGTCTAGGCACTAATTTTCTGAGAGCTGTCAGCGTTGTAGTCCCATTGCCAGAAATAATCAGGATTAAAAGATTTTAAAAAGCACCAGCGCCAGCAACGCCTGCTGCACTTGGTGCCAGCGGAATAGCAAACTAAAAAATTAGAAGCTTGTAAATTTGATGAGACTTCCTGAAGGAGTAAGCTCATTTGTGATAGTTATAATTGTATGTGATAAGTTCCTCATACATTTTTTATTTTGATGGCTACTGATATGACTGAAATCTATAACATCTTTCTTAATATACAAAATACTATTTTACAAAATTGGTTCCCACACAGCATGATTTAATATCTCAATCTGAGAAACACTGTTGAGAATATTTTGCAAAATTTGATCCAGTATTTTGCAACTATCATGTACCAGTATTTGTCTGACTTACTTGTATTTCAATTGATATATTGTCCAAGTCCAACACAATTATGTAGTTCCTGAAATGAAACAAGAATGCTAGTAAATGACAGTATATGGGAAAATTTCTGCACTATCATTGCCTAAATTTAATATTTTTCAACACTCCCCATGTTTAGCTATCGTGATTTTGTAATTAAGAGCACATTTTCAGAGCCTTAACTTCAGCGAGGCTAAATTTTGGCAGTTCTTGACTCAACTGTAAAAAAGCTGCAGAAAGAAAGCCATATGTACATTTCTCCATGAACTGTAAATTCAAACTAAAATTATCTGGCAGCATATGTAAACTTAAAAATGTAATAGTAAACTCACTTTATTCACATCCCATCTGCCAGTACAATATGCATAAGTCATAAAAAATTTGATCTTGGAGACTAAATAGCCACACGTTTAATTAAAAACATGAAACATGAGTAGAAGCAGATCTGCAAAATTTATTAAGAGTGAACTAGTAATTCTGAAAAATGTAATATATGTGAACTAGTAATTCTGAAAAATGTATTACATGCAAACTAGTAATTCAAAAACTGTATTATGTGTGAACTAGTAATTCTAAAAAACTTATGAATGAACTAGTAATTCTGAAAAATGTATTACATGTGAATTAGTAACTCAAAAAATATATTATGTGCGAACCTATAATTCCCCAAAACATACATGTCTTGTGTGTGAACCAGCAATACTAAAGAATTATTACGTATTAACTTGCAATTCTGAAAAATGTATTACCATATATACTCGCGTATAAGCCGAAGAATTTAGGAAAAAAATAAAGCCTTGAAGAAGGGGGGTCGGCTTATCTGCGGGCCAAGGTCTAAGTCTGAAAATTTTAGAGCTTTTCTTCTTGATTACTGGTATTTATTGTTACTGTCGATCGTCAAAGATGAGATCACATGCCTAATGACGCCACATGGCTCATGTGATATGTGCTGTCTTTAAGTGAAACAAGTATTTTTTCTAACTTTACTGGTAAGATAAGGAATGAAAAACATGTATTACCATACTTGACGTCTATATGACAGATGTCCACCCACCAGAAAATGCAGCCATACATGTTATTTGAGCCACGGTGGTACGTGTATTTTCCAAAAGAACTGCCATATTAGTAATCTCTCAATGAAGTATTTAACCCTCAACCAATCAGTTATCATTAAACTCTGCGGTACCGTACAAATGCACGCTAGCTTATTTCAGTGTTAATATGAAAAGAAACGACGGTAAATAAAAAGATTTAAGAATTACGATACTGAAGGTATTTACAACACAACCATTTTGGTGTGGAGAGTCATGCATATGTACATGTACGATAGTCTTACAGCAACCATAGCGAGAGGCTCCATAGGGGTTTGTTGCACACACGCCTAGGAAGGGTAAATAACAGGCAAGTAGCATATACGAGTCAGCGTGATTAATTGTTAAAATTATAATCTGAGGGATTTCTTTGACAGGTGTTTTAGAAGTAAAAGGCAGCCACAGTTTATCTTCTACTGTTGTTTAGCTGTTTGTATAGCAAAGTGGTTTGTTAGTTGTAGAGTGTTGTACAATAACTACCGGTACGCTTAATCTGTGGTAAATGCCTCAGGGATTTTGTAGCACAATGCTTCTGAATTTACTAATACATACCGACTCTCAGATGTATTGTTTAATGAGTTAAGGTAGTGGACATGGTTTCTGCTCAAAGTTATAACTGTCACAATACTTGAACAATGTCCACGCTGAAAACCAATCATATTTTGGTCAACTGAATCACGCTACCGGCAGTTAAAAAAACTGATAAAAAAAACAAACAATGATCAATAATTATCCAACACAAATTGATAACCAACCACCCATGGGAAAAATTACAGGATAAGGTATAAATAGGATACTACCACAATCAAAAATTATTTCAGTTTAATCTTTCCTGAAGTTTATATTCAATCTGATAAAATGAATAGTGTTGGAAGTAAAAGAAAGCATCTGCTTATGATGCAGCATTCAAACTTAAGGTTACTGAATATGCAGAAGCAAATAACAACTGTGCTGCAGCACGCGAATTTTTGTGAATGTGAAGTAAGTACGGGAATGGTGGAAAAACAAAGCAGTATTGGAAGAAATGCCAAAAACCAAGAAGGCTCGTCGGACTGTGATCACCTCATTCCCTGAATTGGAGAAAGAACTCAGTGATTTTGTAAGTTAATGTTGACAAAATGGATACATTGTCACACGAACTGCAATTCATCTGCGTGCTATGCAGATGGCGAAAGATGACAAATACAAGATGGCAGATTCCAAATTTGTTGCATCAGTTGGTTGGTGTTCTCGTTTTATGAACCGGCATGGTTTCAGCCTCAGGCAGCGAACAAGGATAGCTCAAAAGCTACCAAAAGGCTTGGAAGAAAAAACTGAATCATTTCAGCAGTTCATCATTAAACGCAGAATGGATTGCTCATTCGAACTATCACAAATTGGAAATATGGATGAGATGCCTATGACGTTTGACTTACCAAGCAATAAAACAGTCAATGCTGTTGGTGAGAAAAGTATTGTGATAAAAACGACCGGCCATGAAAAAACACATTTCATGGTTGTTTTGGCCTGTTTAGTTGATGGATCAAAGTTGCCTCCTGTCATAATTTTTAAAAGGAAGACGCTGCCAAAAAGCATGAAATTTCCTGCTGGTGTCATCATTTGTGCACATGAAAAGGGATGGATGGACGAAAGTGGAACGATTGAATGGTTGGAGAAAGTCTTGAACAAGAGGCCAGGTGCACTTCTTCAGAAATCTTCAATGCTTGTCTGGGACATGTTTCGAGCACTTAAGACAGATGAAGTCAATAAGGCCACAAAGAAAATGAAAACAACATTGGCTGTGATACCAGGAGGTTTATCATCAGTGTTACAACCTCTTGATGTCTGCCTTAACAAGCCGTTTAAGGACAGGGTACGAAAGATGTGGTCCAAATGGGTTTGTTCAGGCACAGTGAAGATGACAAAAGGTGGGAATT
This sequence comes from Megalonaias nervosa, assembly GCA_016617855.1. Lineage (NCBI taxonomy): Eukaryota > Metazoa > Mollusca > Bivalvia > Unionida > Unionidae > Megalonaias > Megalonaias nervosa. Next base: position 13,756 of record JAECUM010026539.1, read on the forward strand.
TCATGAGGCCATACCTCAACTTGGTCGCCAAGTGGGTCAAAGATGCATGGGACTCAATTCCATTGGACATGACTGCCAAATCATTTTGAAAGTGCTGTATCAGCAATGCCATGGATGGATCTGAGGATGATGCCATATTTGAATCAGATAATGACGAGGAGAATGAGAAGCAGAACGACACACTATCGGATGACACTGATGACAATGACGACATATACGATGACAGCACGCCCGTAACAGAAGCCGAGTTTTATGAACTGTTTGGCAATTCCGATACCGAGCCAGATTTTGAAGGATTCTGAATGTGATAAAACTTTTATAATTCAGGATTTTAGTATGAGGACGTTATTATTTCAATTATTATTTAACATTGAAGATAAATTGTGTTTATTTCAACATATAAATTAGATTTCTTACTTTCATTTTCGTTAAGTTTGAAGATAATATTTATTTTAGTAATGTGATTTGCCGAAATAAATGTACCGCTATTTAGAACTCACTTTGTGCATTTTGTGATGTAGTCATGAACTTATGGGTTGGCTTATGTGCGGGTCATGCAATTTTTCCTATTTTTACCTAGTCAAGTTGGGGGGTCAGCTTATACGCGGATGGGCTTGTACGCAAGTATATACGGTACATGTTTGATGCAATGACAGATCAGGTTATATATTGTTTGCAATTGGACTGAGTATATGTGGTAATTTTGTCACTTACATTGCTCCAACATATAATCTCTTTTCCTCTTCATCTGGCATGAGGTAGCGATAATAACATGTAGAAGCCTTACAATCTACTGCTTCATTGTATGTCATCAATGTCTTGATATCTGAAAATAAAATATCTGAAACATTAACAATACAAGTCTATAAAGTTTAAAACTGTAACAGGAGAAACTTCATAGTTAAATTGGTATAGGACTAAGCTTGTGATCAACCTATCGACATATGGATGGAACAAAATTTGATTTGTCGATATTGAGTGGTTTTCTGCAATCTGCCTAACAACTTTTTTCATGATGGATGAATGGATTGATGGATGGACAGACATACACATGAACAGGACCAAATCAAAATGACTCCTCTTGCATGCAGTGGAGATATAAAACTTACACACAGAACTTTAATGTTGTGCTTTTGCAGCTGCTGCTACTATGTGATAATTGGGTCTTGTTATGTGATAATTAGGTTTTATGATGGGATAATTAAGTCTTATGATGCCCAGACGGGTAAGACAACAATTACGATTCTTGCAAAATAGTAATTACATAAATTTTTCAGCAAAAGTTGTATAATCATTTTATTTTTCACATAAATCTTTTGGGTGTTAAGAGTCTACTGGTATAAAGCAACAGTGACTTCAATATGAATGCCCCTGCCAACATGATGCAGCTGAAGAAAATACTTTTTAAAGTCAAACAGGGGACACAAGAATCTAAAATTCTGCCAGAAAACACTGAAAAATCAAAGTGTGCCAAGGTCTTACTATTAAAAAGCTGCAAGCCAAATTTCAGTACATCCTTCTTAATTTATTGATCAAAACCTGAAGCTCCAAGTTTAAAGTCAAACACGGGCCATAGCACCAAAGTGTTTATTGACAAATGGCAAAAACGGAACCTGGCTTAGGACTTCTTAATGTACATTCTCATATGCCATTTGGTCTAATTGATTAAGTGTTTCAAAATTTGCTTAGCAAAGTCAAACAAGTATCAAACTAGTTAACATATCACATAGACATGTACTCTGGTTCTGAAAGCAGTAGGTAATTTTTGGCCCAACAAAATCAGGTCTCAAAAATTTGGGTTTTGGGCTGTATTTTGTAATATGAGTAGAAAGTCTTAAATTATTTGGTATCATTGTACAGCTATATCTGTCTGCTTTTCCATAATACCACCCACTTTAGTGTATCATAAATGTTGTTGATGGTATAGAGCTCAGAAGAAGGTTACAACCTTATGACATGTAAAAGTGACATCCCAGGTTAACGAGTTAAGACTGACTAGACATTATAATAAGTCTTCTGGTGAAAACCCTAAGAGCAATATTCCTTTTCATTCAGGAGAAAGATAAACTAATGTCCAGTAACAATTTGCATTTTTAGTCCTAAACCTGACACAGCTGTACTGTGAGTAGTACACTGCCTATAGTAGTCCTGTCTAGACTCTGGTAGGTCACTGTTGACTGGAGATTATTGACCAATGGATCTAAATGACCTGGACCTTGGTCATGGTATGTGGTCTTGAACAAAAGCTACTCTGCAACAACAATTATTTTCTTTTCAGACTTTCAACTGCCAAGACCTCTAGAAAAACAATCAATGGGTTTCTTAGTTGCAGGCCATCCACTAATTTTGGTCCTGCTATGCCATTTAAATTTAATGTTACTGTGCAGAAACCATTTTTCTTCTTTTAGTTACAGACCTTGAACTTTGACCTTTTTCCCCCAAAATATCTTCAGTGCCAGTCAACCATAATGTTTGATAACTCTATCTGATTGAGAACTTAAATTACTGTGCAGAAAAAGAAACGTTAATAGGATAGTATGTGTAATAAATTTTTGTCCACCACAACAGTAGCAGCTGCAGCATCAAGTTCAACTACTATGACTAATACTACTACTAAATTGGTATTATCATTATTATTATTCAACATTATAATGCAATACTCTATTATTGTGATCAAAATTCATTAAGTCTCATTGTTGGTCTCTCATTTCTCCCAATCTTGCCTATGTGGGAGAAGTGATTTCTTTACTTTGGGAACTTAGAATGGTGTGTGAGCTATGGACAGTTTCTAAGTTCTGACCCAGAGATCAGTCCCAAAGGAAAGTGAGATACCCTGGGATTCCATGAATGACTTGACCTTTTGATGCCATGAAAGTTTGTATATAATAGTATGGTTACGTGGTAAAGATCTCAGAGTTTCAAAATTATGTCCAAGGGACATTATTCCAATGCTAACAAGTGTTCTTGGTAAAAATAAATGCATGTTAGTCAAATCTTCAAAATCATTATATCCATCTGGACACACAATTACCTGGACAACATCTATACACCTCTCCAACATCCAGCCAATTAAATGATGTTAATTTTCTATAAGTAGATGTAATGATAGCAACAACAAAAGAATAACTGCAAATATTCGAAACTAAAAACTGCCAGATTTATGAACAAAATTATTTATAATCATTATTGCTAGATGTAACTTTGCTTGCAGTGTTCTATGATAGTTGTTACGCATGATTAATGTTACATCTTGCTTTCAAACTAATTTTCAAGCAATAGAAAAAACTCAAATGAGATGGAACTATAAAAATCCCATTTAATACTTCTCAAAGGCTTTACAATCTATAATGGAATAATGCAGTGTCATTGTTATATGCCATATAAAACTGTCCATGTATTTACTCATTCGGATACACCTCAACACCTGATACACCAAGATAACTGATATCTAATGTACATAATTCTATCACCACCTGATACACCAAGATAACTGAAATCTAATGTACATAATTCTATCAAGTCCCCTCCACCCAGGTGGAAAATTTCAGCCCCCACCTTAAGATTCAAAGTATCAGTTCTTTGTGTGAATTAAAACCTTATCATTGAAATTAAAACCTTATCACTGAAAGATAGAACCTTTCTCTGCATTACCGTACTCGCTTAATTTTCACGAGCACAACTGCAAACTGCAGAGACCCAAATCTACCATTGCATAATGCACCAGATCTGGGTCTGTGCAGTTTGTTAGGAGTAACTAACAGAACAAACAATGCAGACCCTGATATGCAGTGCAATATGCTACAATTGATCAGAATCTTTGTTGTTTGCAGTTTCACTTGACTCTTAAGTGAGTATATACAGTAAGCTAATTTTTAAATTTCGAATTCCATTAACAACAACAAAGTCTCTCATAAATCGAGTTAAACCTTTTCATTAAAACCTGGGATAAACATTACAGCCCTACAAGATTTTAGTGTTCCCAAGATTGTCACACAGGTTATTAATTCTTACGAACATTATCATATAGGTTATCCTCTAAAGCAGGGTTCTTAACCATTTTGAGCAACAACCCAGATTAGGTTTGTGGTGTTAGCGTCACCACCCCTCAAAAGACACAAAGAAACCACTTGGTTAGGAATTTTCAAATGATTAAGGTTGACCTCAGCAACCCACTTAAAACAGCATGGCAACCCAGTTTGGGGTCATGACCCATGACTAATATTGTTACAGTTACTTCATACTGAGGGTCCCCGAGTGGCCGAGTGGTCTAAAGCACTTTCCGTTACGGATCACTGCCATCTCACCTCTGTCTGCGTGGGTTTGAGTCTAGGATTCGGCGAATGTGGATATGTGAGAAAGCTTGCCAGTAGCTTCTCCTGAGTCGGTGGTTCTTTCCGGGGATTTCCCGGTTTCTTCCTACACCATTAATACTGGCCGCCATGTATAGCCTATCGTGTGCTGAAAAATGGCGTTAAGCCCCACAACAGCAACAACAACAACTTCATACTGATTTGGAGGAAACAAGATTTTTGCTGATCTTGTAACAAAATAATAAGAGTACGAGAGTTTTGTGGCATTTTCATTCCATTTCAAATTTTACGGCTTGGCTAAGAAAACTTAATGTCTTGATGACATGACTACATGTACCTACGTCTGCTTACACATTTAGAGCATTTTTCTATGAAAAGGATGAAACAAATATCTGCCATCAAAACTTCTAACTCAATCAAGTCAAAATTCAAGAAAAGTGAAATCTTTTAGCATAAAAGTAACACATATTTTTCTTAAATAACTATGTAATATTCCTTATCAACAATTTAATGATTTAAGTGATAGTCCATATCTTTTTTTTTTCCTGTTAATAATTATTATGAAGCAAATCCCCAAAAAACTGGAAAGATTGGAACTGGATCCTTCTGGCTAGGGATTGTGTGTCTCTGTTCCACAACTATGAAGGGCATGCAAATATGAAAGAGACAGGAATAATGAAAGAAAAAGCATGTCCAAGGGTGCACAGGGCTCAAAAGTTAGGGGACGTGGTGCAGTAAGTTGCAGGAAACCTGAATTCTGCTCTCAGATTACAACTCTGCATAAATATTACAATTAAACTCTATAAATATTGTGGGCCTACCAGTCATTTTGTAGGTTCCAATACAAAACATTGATTGAGGTCAGGAATTAATTGCCCTAACTACACAATAAGAGTAGGAAAACTTCCAATGGCTCAAAGGGAATTAAATTTAATGTACATTACAGGTTATGAACTACTTCCATTTAATAAACGAGATTTTGTTTTGTTGTTTTCTACATGTCTCTTAAAGACATCACATGATTGTGAACTGTCCAAAAACTTGTGACTGGAAAAGCTATCAAAATTCAAGAACCGTCTATACTCGCTTATAGGTCTAGTCGAACTGCAAACTGAAAAGACCCATACCTGCCATTGCATAATGCGCTGGCAGATCTGGGTCTGTGCAGTTTGTTAGGAGTAATCAGTAGAACAAACAATACAGACCCTGGTCTGTGGGCACTTTATGCTATGGCAGATCAGGATTTTTGTTGTCTGTAGTTTGACTCGAGTTATAAGTGAGTGCATATAAGTAAGTGGAAATAAGCACATGATGACATTTAACAAGTGAAATAATGAACATGTATATATCTTAAACAGATCAGTATCTTATAAAAAGAAAGAAAAACTACTTTTAAATTATGTTGTTTTTACAAATATTTCATGGACTAAACTTTAAGTGTCCATAAGCTTGTAAAATAAGATTTTATTACCATATTTTCTCCATTGCTAAGATGATGCTTGATGTTAAACCCATTCCTATCTTTTACTCAACTTTAGGCAAATTTTTATCTAAGAACACCTTCTTCAATGACAAACCCATCCACCCCTTTTCATCATATTTATAAGCTGGTCTCATCCTGGCTTTATCATGTAAGATATATAGCATCTTTAAGTCACTTATATTATACTGACATACATAAAATACCACCCATTAAGTTACCTTATCCATTTACGTATAACTACACAGACTGATCTACTATCGCATAATGTGCTGCAGATGAGGGTCTATTTGGCTTTGTTTTATTCATTACTCCATATAAACTGCATAGATACAAATCTGCCAGAACATTATAAAATGGTAGATCTGGGTCTAAGTAGTTTGTGGTTCAACCCAACTTTTAAGTGAGTAAAGGTAGTATCAAGGCAGGCAACTTGGAACCTCATGGATAACAAATTTGCAGATGCTCCAATAATGTTTTGGATTTTTTTTTTCAATTGGTGTTTCATGGCACAACAAAAATAGGCAGCTTAGAATAAAGTGCCTAATATTCAGGGGCATTCAAAATGGTAGGATTCAAATCCATTCCACTCTCATCTCAAGTCCAGCAAGCTAACCAATGAACCAATACTACAACTCTCAATAATGTTCCTGACAATATAAAAAATACAAATAAATACCACTGTGAAAATACATTCTGATCAGATTTTATACAATTAAAGTTGATAAGAACTAGTCAGAATTCTACCCAGGGTTTTAAAGGTCATTTAACCCAGCTTAAAAGATCACCATAAGCGACAAGCTTTATCTCCAAAACTCACAAGAATGTGCACAATGCCAATGAACTACTTCCTGTGCATCAATCGTTTGTTATGCATGCAATTCATCTATTTAAAATGAGGTGACAACTGACAAGTGAAAACATTAGCATTCGGCATTTGTTGTCAATGAGATAAGCCCCCCTCCACCCGCATCACCCCGCCAGCTTTAAAACTTTATCAAGATACATGTTTTAATTTATCAAACAATGTCAAACCTGTAGAAGAAAAATTTTTAAAGAAAAACTGTCATGGACCATGCTTATAAACTACTGCCTAATGATATGAGCCTTCAGAAAATTCTTTTTGGAGAACTTCACTGATACTGAATCAAATACTGTTCAGCAGCAGATGTAGAGCAATCAAGTTTTAACGTTTCAAGATGGAACACTCATGATAATGACATACAAATATAAGCTAGAAATAATTACCGGTAGTATTATTATCACCCCATCATCATACAACTTGTAATCAAGGCTACATGTACTTTTCCAGAGGCCTATTGGAAACCTTTTATCAAATGCATATGTAATAGAAATACAGTTTTCCTGGTGTCACTGACAACGGCCATGAGAAGGGACTCAATGCAAGTAGACTGAAGGAATCAAAGTAAAAGAACAACTTAAAAACTTGTTTTCTTGTGAAATAACTGTTCAGGGTATATAATAAGCACATCAACAGTATTCAGAACTGTGTGCTTGTATCATGTTGTTTGATAGCAGAAGAATACAGATAGCAGAAGAGAACCAGATCTCACAATATTGTGAGACCCAAGCCAGTCAAGTGTGATCCAATGTTCTTCCACTAACAAATGTGAGACAAGACGAAGAGCATCAGAGCTTGCAGGACCCCAAAGGTAAAACATGATCTGATGTTCTTAAGCTATCAAATCAGATGTGATACAAGCAACCAGATCAAGCTCCTGTACTGATACCCTATGTACTGATACCCTACATTTATCAGTTTAGGCCTAACAATGGACATTGATGTATATTTCCCGTTTTCAAATTGTGAGTCAAACAAGACATTTAACATCTGTAAAGCACAATGGTGTAAAGGTCATCATTTATAGTGATTATATCAAGACAAATATAATGTTAAAAGAAAACTGTAAAATGCAATTAATTTTTGGGCTCTTACATGTAACAAGCCCAATTTGTTAAGTTTGATCCAATCTGACCACAATCAAGAGATCTAGTTATCAATAAATAGATATAACAAACGTCAATACAAAACCATCTTCTGTTGACCTTTTGATAACAGCTTCAAGTGGAAAGGGACATTTGGAACATATCATTACTGTATACTTGTTTGTAAGTCCTGACCTGCCATAGCATAATGCGAATGCAGAACAGGGTCCATGTTGTTTATTCTACTGAATACTTCTAACAAACTGCATAGATGTAAATCTGCCAGCACATTATGCAATGGCAGATCTGGGTCTGTGCAGTTTGCAATTGGACCCATCTTATAAGTCAGTATATATGTGCTAATGTGATAGCTATCCCTAACAAAATGCAAAAGTTTATCTGATAGGCTACTAAAATACATGGACAGTGAAATTCCCAACATCAACAGAACATAAACATTTATCAATACATGTCAGATCCCCATTTTGTTATTACAGTCTCAATTTTCAAAATAGTTTTGATGCTACTGTAACTGCTAAAATGCTTTGACATTTAGATCTGAAAGGTCAAACATATGAATTCTGCCATGCTAGGACAAAAATCCTAATGAATTAATTCAAAGTGACAGAACAGACTGGTGCATTTCTGGTGAGGAATTTTAGGTGGTGTGGAGGATTTTTTGGTGTGGAAGTCATTCAACTAACAAAAATGTGTGCAGCATTAGTCTAGTATAAACAAGCTTAATATTTTCTACCACCCACATGCACTTGCAAGTGCAGGTCTAATGGATCCATAAATCTAGTTTACATGTTAAAAATCAGTTTTCACATCACTATGCCCTTTCAGTGCTAGATAATTCTGACAATAATGATATGCTCATTTGGAATCATCACATAATATATTAAAAGTCAAATAAATAATTTGTGTGTTTACGTGTTTATGAAAAAAAATACGCATATACTGCAAACGACAACTGTAAAGCATCAATTAAGTCTCAAGAATTCAGTGAAACCATCATATTTGTATACTGGTAATAAAATATTACTTTTTTTTACATTGCATTATTTTATTTTTGGCAAAAAATATCTCATTATTGTGACAGGAGAAAACTTTATATACTTTATGATCATGAAAATATAAGACTCTTTAAGACAATGATTTTTAATTATTATTTAGAAGTGATATAAAGCATGCAAATTATAAAAGAACATTAACTATATGAGACTATGCATTTGTTTCACTATGCATTATTATATTTGCACACCAATAAACAGTATGTGGATTATATGTTTATCCTGTTAACCTTTGTCTAATGGTATATAGCAGTTTGGGAGACTTGAAAGTCTTCTAGAATGAATATTGTTGCCTGCAACAGCCATTTGCAGTCAGTGAAACTAAGAATAGAGAAACATTTCTGTAGCATCATAGATTATGACTCCTTCGCTTTCGAGCTCATCACAAGGCCGTCGTCAGAGGAATGACTTCCAGACTGGAATGACGTGATCAACTAAATGTTGATGTGAAAAAATCCTTTGGTACAACAGCGGAAGTTCCAATCCATAATCACTTTTCAACACTGGCTCGCCCTCTATGATTTCCTGAAGATGTTAAGAACCTTAAAAGTGAAGCAGTCAAAGCTTTGATTTCAAAGCAGCTAAAAGAATCCCCCTACATTCAACTACCAAGAAAGGAAGTACTCATGAGTCTAAAGAGAGATCATTCAATCCTGATACTTCCAGTGGACAAAGATAGAGCAACCATGGTTATAAATACAAGAGACTACGACTCAAAAATTATGATATTTTTGATGGATGAAAAGACATGTGAAGAATAAAAAGATCCCACTAGAAAATATAAAAGTTCATTGATACTCTAATGACAAGGGAGAAAGATATGAAGAATAATAAAGATTTGTACAACCGTATTTATCCCAAAAGTGAGGAGGTACTAATGTTTTACGGACTCCCCAAAGTACATAACACACCCCTGCATCCTATTGTATCGGGGGTGGGTTCTATTACCTGTGTTGAAATACCTAGCAGAAGTGTTCAGTGTTGGGCTCTTTAGTTGGTCTTGGTATATCTCACATAAAAAGTACACATTTTTTCAGAAAATTAAAGATTTGGAAGTCACTCCGGGGAAAAAACTTAGCATTCTATGATGTGAGCACCCTTTTTACCAGCATACCTGCTGACAACGCCTTGTCATCCAGAACAGACTCTTGAAAGATACACAGTGGAACAAACACACAACTTTGGTGTTAAAACAAATAATTATGCTGTTGAAATGGGTCTTGAACGCTACTTATTTTGTCTATCAGGGAGAAGTTTATCAACAGAAGTTTGGGACAGCAATGGGCTCAACAGCGTCTCCTATTGTGGCAAATTTGTATATGGAAGACTTTGAACTCCATGCCATTTCCACTGCAGCCCATCTTCTGAATGTGTGGTTTTGTTATATGGATGACCCTTTCACCATGATACATTAATACAATATTGAATAATTCAGACAGCATCTCAATTCCATTGATGAAAATGTCCAGTTCACTAATGAAGTGGAAGAGGATTGGAAGTTGCCATTTTTCGATACTTGTGTTCACATTTTACATGATCGGGGAACAAAAGTTACCATTTAATGCAAACCTACCCACACGATACCAGTATCTGAACTTCAACTCCAACCACCATCTTGAACATAAGAGATCAGTGATGAGAACTCTGTTGCATTGGGTGAACAGCATTGTTGGTGTTGGCGGTAGATCATATTAAGAAAGCTCTGAGGGCCAACAGTTACAAAGACGAGATGTTGGTGCTTCCAGAAAATGATCGGAGAAAGGAGGAACATCCAAATGAAAAAGGAGACAAATGTGTAACTGTCCCTTTAACATATAACGGTGGAGTCTCTGAAAGATTTTTACAAAAATTCCGAAAGCATGGAGCTAATGTGATCCCCAAACTCATTAACACCATCCACTCAATCTTGATACATCCAAAAAACCAAACTCCTTTGAATAAGAAGTGCTCAGTCATCTATGAACTCCAGTTTCATAATTGTGGAAAAGACTACATTGGAGAAAAGAGAATCTCTGACAGCAGTTGGTGAACATTGCAAAGAATTATTTCTTGGGATAACATCAGAGTTCTCAGTAAAGAGAATAATACCCTGAGGACGAAAATAGGAGAAGCTATTGAAATCATGGAGGGGGAGCCAGTGTTGAACTTTGATTCAGATTGGAACTTCTGCTGTTGTACAGAAGGATTTTGTCATTTGGTCAACATTTAGTTGATCAATTGACTCCAGTCCAGAAGTCATTCATCGTAAGACTTTGTGATATGGTCAAAAGCATAGCCTACTATGCTATAGAAAGGTATCTATTCTTAGTTTCAATGAAAATTTCCTCCTACAGAATGGATTTAGAGACGTAACAGTATGAAAAACTACAAACACTTTATCCTACAAGTTTTCTTCACATAAAACTTTCTAATACAGCTCTTTTGTCACAAGTTCATAATAATGTTACACTATGCAAGAATTTTAGCATGTTCAGCATGAAAGACGGGCAAGCTTTGATCTGGACCTGAAAGGTTTCATTAATTGCATCAAGCTCACATTTTCCTTATTTATAAATGACCCTAACTGACTCGGAAATTCTTCAACATCTTGCAAGACTAACCAAATTTGAACATTAAATCTAGTTCAAGCCCCTCTACCTGTACTTGAATGAGACAGAAATAAATCTGCATACCTTTGATGTTCTAAACAAAAGACCAAACTGCTGGTTTAAAGACATTCTGTCCATTTGTTTAAACATCTGTCAATGTTTTGTAACATGAAGGGCAAGATAATAGAATTCTTTTTATTTTTATGTATTGGTCAAAGTATTGACTTGGTCACTTGCCTCACAAACAAAAGGTCACAGAAGTAATTTCACAGACGAGAAAAGATTAGGGACAAGTGATTAGCTTTAGCCTGATAAACTAGTTCACTGAAGACATTGGAAATCTTTTCAATTACATGGATGTTTCTTGCCCTTCAGAATAAATGCTTATGATGAGACTCTTTCTTTGTATAAAAAAGAATATTTTCAACTAGAAAGTGTTTATGAAAAAAACATGTATCCCTATGTACCATAGCCCACTCTACCCCCCACCCCCACCCCCGGGGTTAATTTGTGCACATTTACAGATTACCCTCAACAATACTCCAGGGACTGATGTGATGTCTCTACTTTCAACAGTGACACTAGCACAAGTTCCCTAACAGTTTTGATACAAAATAAAGTAACATTTAAAGACAGTCCCCAATCATATCCAAACATTTCAAGTCACACAGTATAAATGTTGTTGTGCAACAATGCACATGCATGCACACACTTATGTCCATATCGAAAGTTAAGACCTAGAATGCATATTTACAGCACAAGAAAATTCATGGCACATGGAAATGCTGTTTTTCTTGCAATTTTTGAATTATTTTCTCAACAAACTAGTCTTCATCTGATGCATTCAGAAGTTTTGTGCTCATGGAAACTATGTGTTTACAGAGTATTTCATACTTATACATAAGCGACCAACAGAGTATTCATAAAGGCTACATTTAATCAAATAATGAAACTAGTAGCCAAAAACCCACTGAGCGGAGATACATTTATAAAAAGCCTGCTTGATGGTCTCAAGGAGACAGAATGTATTTTACCTCCCCCACACAAATAAACAGCTGTAATTTCATATGTCCTTATCAACTGGCTTCAGTACTGTCAGAAAAACCGACAAGATGACTAACTCTGGTCTTCAAGATTTCAATGATATATATCTTTGTGATGTTGGGCCAACAACTACAGTACATACTTTAAGTACTCGCTTACAAGTAGAGTCAAAATTCAAAACAACTAAGATCCTGATCTGCCTACACATAAGGTACATGCAAATCAGGGTCTATGCTGCTTCTTCTACTGATTACTTCTAACAAACTGCACAGACCCAGATATGAATGCACATTATGCAACGGTATATCTCTGTCTGTGCAGTTTGCAGTTGGACTTGACTTACATGCGAGTATATAAGGTACCCGATGGTTGTGGATTCATCATCACCTGAAAAGGAACAGTGCAACTGAAGGATACACTGGCAGATTACAATGAAGAAACTGTGCACAAAAACTATGCTGACATAGCAGGGTTAAAAAAACTGAAATCCAATGGGGGACAAGAATCTAGTAGAATGTGTGGATCATAGTATTTTGATGCAAAACAAAGCTGATTAAAATATTCCATTTTATGTAAATTAGTGCATGGCCATTTATATATGGTCAATAAAACATCATTTATAACAGTATCTTTTCAATATCTGATGCCAAATTGTGTTGATTTCCTAGCAGATAGCATTAATAATGGACGTTTACAACATCTTATTACAAAAGACCTGGTTAGCGCCTCGGATGTGGGAGGCTGCAGGTTTGAACCCCGGCCGAGTCATACCAAAGACATAAAAATGGTACTAACAGCTGCCTCTCTAGGTGCTTTGCATTAAGAGGTCAGTGTTAGGACTGGTCAGCCTGGTGTCATGATATGACTAGTTGGGACAAGCAGCAGGTGGGGCAGACCCTACGACCTCCTTTTGATATTTTTGTAAAATCACTGCTTCTACGTGTATTTGTCCGCTATTGTGCTGCGCTATTGTGCATATACATTTCTATTGACTGTTTGTTTATGGAACTTGAGATAGCTATGCTGTTAATCCACCCCCCTGCTGTGGAAAAACAAATTCTCTGTGCGTGAAATTGAAATGCTTTGTACAACGAGCAAGCTAAAAATATGGCGGCCCCTTGCAGCACTGCGGTATTGTATACATGGCAATAGGTACAATATTTTCCCACGCCATGTACGCTCATTGGCTGCCAATCATGAGAATCAGCCAGTTAGTTAAGTGCAGTCACCCACACGTTTGTTAGTTATTGTTTATATGTGTCAAGGCAAGTGACGACAACTCCTCCAGCCTTAAAGCGATTTTTGGTTGCTGTTGTGGTTGTTGTAGTGAGTGAGCAGAGGATAAAAAAAGGTGAGCAATGGTCTGTAATTAAATCAGTATAGATCAATAATAATGAGTGATCAGCACTGACTATGGAATGTCACAGAACTAAACTAGCGTGATGACGACTAGAGGCAATTAAAAAATATCTCCCTGTCTGTGATTCTGTCAAACAACATTTACAAGCATGACAAGAAGGGAGGGAGGGATTTGTAGAAGAATCAGCAGAATTGTTTAAGCCCATTACAAAATCCACTGATAAGCTCTTGCTTCCATTAATCGACACGTCTAGATCCACAATAAAAACTGTGAGACAAACTAAGGAAACAGAAAAGATTCTAACAGAAGCTTTCCCAGCTGCTGCTGCTTAACTGAAGACACAAGAAAAAATACAAAAAGATGCTGAGGATACTGACAGCATTGATGCTGAGACCAGTGATATAATGGCTCTTTTTGAACCAGTGTCAGAACCAGAAACAAAACAAACAAAAGCCATGGCTGAACTGTTGAATAAATTTCACAAACAAATAACTACTAACCTCAAGAAAGTCAAAGATGTAGAACAATTAGCTGTGATTGCCGTGGACAGTTTTGATATAAAAGACCAATTTCTGAAGCCCGAGCACACTAGGGGTAATGTAAAACACAAGATCTGGAATAAATGGATATTTTGCATTCACCACAACACCAAACAAGCCAGGCATGATGATGTAAGATATATGGAGTATCTCCGTGCAATAGATATTTATCGGGTGATGACCACCACAACAACCAGCCCAAAGAACAGGTGAAGGTAATGCCCCCAGTGTAAAAATGCGTATTGATGTTGCCAGCAACTCAAAATAAACTCTGCCCCAGTAACGTCCTTGCTGATGTCGATCAGCTAGAGATATTAATTGGTGGGCGATGAGCTGGTAATAATTCCCCAGAAATAATCAATGAAGCAGCAGCTATTTGTCAGCGATTACTTACTGGTGGTGCAATGGATATTAGTGTTTATCGGTCACTTATCGATGAAATTGCCGCCGATTATTACAGTGACTGATCACAATTATATCACTGACGGGAAAAATAACATGATCATACACAATACTCAACGCTGACCTACTCTGGTCAGAGTGATAAATTCACGATTGCCTGTATACAAAGCGATCTATGGAGATCGACTTGGTGATGTTATTCAAAGTCTATTCAGAAGGCTGGCCCCAAAGGCGATACAGATTGTAAAGCAATTAGGAATGAAAGTTATTGATGCTGTTCATAATAAGGGTATTAGTACTGTGGGTGATGTTGCTAGTAAAGCATTTTCTATCAAGGAACGGCTAGCACGATTAATACGCAGACGAAAACCACAGCCAGTTACACTTCCAAGCACTGAAGTGATGTCAGCCAATGTCAGTAAAGTAATAAATCAAGCTTCAAAAGAATGGTTGAAAGAATTAGCTGGTGCACCCATACCCATGTCAGAATCGGAGAGTGAGAAAAATATATCTGCAGGTCTAGTAGTGGAAAGTGGGTTGACCCCCAGTAGATTAATCCACTATGGTCTTCGTGTTAGACGATAATGAATTAATAATAAAAATGATCAAGTGTGTATCTGATCCCACATTTAACATGGTTGCCCCAGTCCTTAAAGATGAATCTGTGCATGATTATCAATACTATTCATATGATGCAAGTGTACCAAACCAACGTGGATGAATCAAACCATAAATGCATGATATAAATAGGTATTTCTTACCTGCTGAGGCATTTATTGAAGTAGATTTATTTCTTACTGGAACATTTGGATTTATTTAAGCAATCTGTTGCTGATATACACTTTCGAGCTCTTGTAGCACGAGACACTGCTATTATCCCCAATTGCAGAGCTATCATTGTTATACTGTCCGACAAAACAAAGCTGCTTGAAGGGGTGGGTGGATGAATGAGAGTCTTTGATGCTCCAGTGGAAAACATGTTTTCCCATCAGTAATTAAATCGTTGTTGATGATATTTATTATAATGTCATATCATCCCGTGAATGTTACTCTGACCCCTGGTCAGATTAAAAAGCTACAATCAGCAGCGAAAAAAAATTCTGGAATAAAAATAACATTGAAATCCACTGCGTCACACTGCCCAAATAAACTGTCACTGAGAGAACGTTAACTCAAACATTTTAATGACACCGAAGGATCAGCAACTGGTGTATGACTCAATCTATCTGCAGTTGCTATTAAGGACACGGCAAAGATGGGGGGTTTATTTCCACTTCTTGCACTCATACCAGAATTAATACCTGCTGCAGCCTCTGCTGTTGCAAAAGCAGCGGCACTTGGTGCAGTTGGAACTGCTGCTGGAATGGCATTAAAGAAAGTTACAGGGCAATGATTAAAAACTTCCACCAAAAAGGGTGAGATCTACGAACTGGGGGTGTATTTCCACTTCTTACAGCTTTACCAGCATTAATGACAACTGCAGCCCCTGCTACTGTAAATGCAGCTGCTGGAATGGCATTAAAGAAAGCTACAGGACACAGATTAAAAACTTCTTCTTCCAAAAACAAAGGGTGGGCAGGGTCTAAGATTGCCCGGAATTCCAACTTTGTGGTACAGTCGGGGTCTAAGATTGCAAGGAACGTGAAACTTCAAGAAGTAAAGCTTCCTGTGTCTAATTTTGATTTACTCAAAGCTGCTCATTGATTGAACATTAAAAACTTTCAAGGCATTTTTATGCGCGATCAATTACCTGACAAACCAAATCATGTTGAAACTGGTATAATTAATCTAGACTTGCAGTCCGGTCTGGGCACTCACTGGGTTGCCTATGCTCTTGACCCATGTGGTATTGTTTATTTTGATTTGTATGGGTTCACCCCACTGCTACAATATTTAAGCTATAGTAGTAGAATGCAGAGCGTCTCACCGATCTGGTATTCCACATTGCCAACACAAACAATAACAGATCTGCCTGTATGTGGTCTAGAAATACTGGCTATACTTAATGCTGTATCAAGATCGCCTCATCTGCCCCCCCCCCCATTAAGCTGTGCCTGAATATACAAGTGGTCGTTTTAAATAGGTTAAACATTTATAATATGGTAGATATTTACAGGAGATCTTCTAGTGCTAGAAGTAGGTTTTTTTTTTTAAGAAAAAAAATCTTAGTCTCAGTGACCCTGATTTGTCCAAATATGCCACTAAAGATGAGCTTTCTGATCTTATGAGTCTTGCTGGGGTTGACTGAGATGAAGTGGTTATTTTTCAGGACCAGCATGGCAGGCTAATGACATCCATTGTGAAACTCGCTGATATTATCTGACGAGTTCTCGGGGCCACATCTGATAATCTTCCAGTATTTACTGATGATGGAAAAATTTGAGACTCGTGTATCAATTGCAGCTATCAGAAATGAAATTACGAAAAATGTTGCCAAGTGTGTACAATCAGCCAGCAACATGATGATCAGCAAACTCAATATGAATAAAATAAATTGTTAATGTGAGAGAACCAGACTCAGGTGATGATGCTGCAACAAAATTATACATCGACAACAGTGACAATGCAATAAGAACTACATGAAGGTACTTAATGAAGGATTAGCTGATTTTAGATCAGATTATACTGGCCATACGACTGCGTTTACAACTTACAACTTTTCGCAGAAACATAAATAGAGCCGCTGTTGAGTTCTTTGGAAATCCAATGGTAGCCAACATTAAACTTGTAACAATTGAAGAAAAAATAAAAGCGATTAGTGTTCCGCATATGACCCTGCTCATCAATGTTGCATACACAGTAGCATTAGGACTCATCACATGATCAAAGGATAATAATAACTCCTTCAAACATACCACTAAGATCACGGGGGTGTATAGGTTGTCCGTGTTTAGTGCTGCAAAATTTCAGATATTTACCACATATCTATGGCGCCATTCAACTGATGAATTTTCTGGGACTGTGTAAATCATGTTGAATCAAGGCACCGAAGAAACATTTATACTGGACCCCAAGGATAAAAAATTAACTGCAACCACTTACTGGTGGTATCTGGAATTTGTAGAATCAGTGCTAGCACTCATATAATGCCCACAACCTCATCACCCTATTACTATTCCACTTACAGATTCGATCAAGCCCATGATTGGCAGCGATTGGTGAGTGATATGATAGACGTGTATATGGCAAAACAAAAATTTACCGTAGAAGTATTGTGGTTATTGATGTTGCTGTCTATGCTGCATTAGCCGTAGTTGCTGGAACGATGACGTTAATCGGCACATTATCTGCCACCTACGTGATTGCCCCAGTGGTGGGAAACGGTATGGCTGTTGTAACAGGAGTTGCTGGTTTTGCTAATATCATTGCCAAGAAATTATCGACATCTGTGACTGATAAACTACACAAGTATACAGAGTTGCCATCAATGGCAACACATGCGTACAGCAGATTATCATCGCTGATATCGTCCACGTTGACAGACAGTATAATTACCGACTGAATTTGATACGATGACTAAAATTTGCTAAGACGCAATTGGAGGGTCCTCCCCAGTGCCTCCACCACTACTAGCAGTGGGAAGACCTCAGTTAGAAATCATGGGTACAATAAAATAATAAAATGGTGATGGCAGACCATGAAATTCGAGGATTACTAGAACAAATAGCTGCAAATACTGCACCGTCTACCACTAAAATGATATTGCAGCTTCAATGCAACCTGAATTTGATTTTAGTTTTTTCTACACCGATTTGAGTACCGAACGGTCGGTCTCTTGAAATAGCACTGATACAATTGTGAGTGTATAATAGTTGGCCCAACATTAGATAAAAATCATTTGGTGGATTACCAGCCAATAATTCACTAGTATTTGCATATAAAAATAAATCGGATGGAACCCCTGACTGGCAAGTGGTCGGCATCCCTACAGGCAATTATCAAATCGAACAAATCAATGATGAATTAAATCCATCACAGGACGAGAATCTAAAATTGCAATAACAGTACATCAGCCAACGTTAAGTGCTGCGTTAGAAATATCCACCCCCGACTATACCACTGATATCTGTCAATCATCAATTCGAACTGTATTAGGGTGGCCAGAAGTGGCACCCCCAGCACCAGAACGACTACCATAGCCATAGCACGCTGACTATCAGATAAATGAGAGGATACTTTTAAAATACCCCGAATGCCTACCATGGTCGGTCATAGATCAACAAACACTTAAAAATCGGTTTAGTTATGTCACTGGTACTGAACCTCTTCCACGTCTTCCCACGTTGGCTGTTCCTGGAGACGGGCGTTACTCTAACAAATTTTGGTGAATTTCTTGACAGTGGTGTGCATGAGTATAATCAGGGGACCAATAAGCTGCAACAATTATTTTCTAATTACATAAATGAATATCCCAACGATTATCTGAAGCAACAAATCATTGTGCAGATACAGCATCTAAATATGGTACTATACGATTTTGAGTATGTGCAGAGCCCTCATATACGCCAACCTACAATTGACATTGAAACCAAAAGGTTGTTTCTTGAGCACTTCAAGATCACCAAGGCAGCGCTGCCAACTTTTAAAATACCAGGATTTAACATCAGCAAGCGGAAAAAACCTTCAGTGATATCATCGATGAACAATTTCCTAAAATAATCACCACATCGAGAGCGATGTCCCCTCCACTGGGGATACTCAATCACAATAATGACCCAAACGGGGGTAGACGACACATATCCCCTGGTATTGTCATGATCACTTCCACGATTTCTGTCAATTTAGTTGCTGATGTGGTCAAAGGAAGTTATCACACAGACCTTAAAAAACATCCAAACATGCAGCCCAAGGTTATATTTTGTATTCTTTTACACCCGAGGCCCCCTCGGGCCACCTGATTAATGTAGTTTCCGTCAATCCAGTGTATTTGTAAATGTATAACCCCTCATTGTCCCGAATACACTTTCACCTCACAAACCAAAATAATTATCTTTTGGACACGAGAAATGAAGTACTCTCGATCAGTCTTTATGCGCGAGATAGGGTTGTGTAAAGATAAGATACTTGTCATCGGTCCTCACTGGACAAGGAACAAAACAAAAAAAAGAGGCAAAAAAATAATAAATATTTATTGTTATTTTTTTGTTACTATCCCACGACCAACAACCCTGATCGCTATCGATCTGCCTCCTCCTCTCAACACTATCCACCAACAGACAAAAAAAAATATTGTTTGTTTGTTTGTTTTATACTTCAAAAGGATAATAAAATCAGCAATGACTGCCCCCAGCCAGTGTTAACAACTGGGATTACAAAATACTACTACAAAATACTACAACGGTGCTGCTCAGTAGGTCACATTCCAGTGGCTTGGCAGTCAGTCAATGAATGAAAAAATGCTACTTTACTACTACTACACACGTGACATTCCAATCTCAGGTATCCTGTGTCACAACTTTCCCACACTAGCTAAACAATTTTCAACGGTCCCCTCCTCTCTCAGTGCAGTGTGAATTGGTTTTGCTGCTTGTTTCACGATCAAGCATAAATTTTTTTAAGTGTTTTAATTTAAAATTAATGTTTGTTTTTTTTACTTCATATTCAGTAGATTTTCTCAATGGCAGTAGCCAGTGGGGTGAATAAATAAATCTGTGAATCCTCTACAGGTGCAAGAGATAACCTCATCACATGCTGAATTAATTTAATATGTCAATATTCCTCGGGGAGCATATACTTTCCCTCAGATTTCATTCTTGGATTTTTGCAAATTCATCCATGATATTTTGGGGGTCAAGTTGTTCATTAAGTTGTATGCCACTTTCACTATTGATGGAAGACGATGGATCATTATTTAATCACTCAATCCCAAAAATAATCGTATTCATATTTTCATAATTCATTATTTGTTTAAATCATGTTTTTCATTGTAAAAAAAAATATAGAGATAGCATGAGCTGAGTTTTTGTCTGTGCCAGTTTAGTTCATTACCAGTGGATTGTTGTTGTTGTTGTGCACAATGAAATATTGAAATATTATTCGCTGATTATATTTCTTTGAAAATGTTGAATTTATTATTCCCTCCGCCACACACTGTACTTAAGCTGAGCAAATATTAAAATATCAGCCGGCTGCTGTCATCGATTGAAATATTATTTTTTCATTTGTTTGTGGATTTACAGACACTACAGGCCTTGGACATTTCATGCTATTGTTCCTAATGTTTCCTCGCTTACAGATCTCGCACAGCATAACCACCTCAAGGTTTTTGCAGACAATTATTTCTTGGATTCGAATCAATATCATCCACCACAAACCCACTGGTGATCAAGCCATTATACCATTCATAAATAAACCTTGACAGAGATAAGTTTTTTTTCCACTAGCACTGTACCTGAGATTGCCAGTATTATTAACAACACGGATTGGTTTTTTTATTCAACAATTTCTAATCACACCCTCGCGCGATGCTTCATAATTGCTGACAACAGGATGTGCTTGGAATGCTTGTGTTCCAACTTTTTTGTCGCTGTTTCCTTGCTCCATTTGTACAGTAAATATTACTCATCTAAATTATAATTACTAGGGGAAAAAAATAACAAACAATATGGCACTGGATCACCAGCTTTACTCAGGGTCATTTGATACTAGTGTCAAGGATATCAACATCAACGATTATCCGTGATGCTGGCATCAAGACAGGTCGTAGCTGATAAATCAGCCAGGGATGATCCAGAAAATCTAGCTAGATAGTCACTAGCATCCATGATTGGAGTGTTTTTGCTCGAGTCATTTGTGGCCAGGCCATCATTTTTCTTATCATAATACCATTTTAGTGCTCTGTATTTTCTGCCTCCACACATCATTGCCCCCAGGACCACCTTGTTTCATTTCAAACAAAGTTTTAGTCCTAGTCTCCCCCTTCGAACACTTTGCATGTGAGACACACAATAAGTACCATAACACGCCTTTGCACACGGGGTGGGGATCCAATAGGTAACCATTTGCAATTATTCTTTGCTCGAGCTATTTGTATATGAATTAAATTGAAGCTTAATTTCACGATATATATATTTTCCTTAATTATATAATGGATGAATTTACAAGATTATCTGCGATAGGGCCCAGGGCCATTGATCCTCAGAGCGGGTGATTCGATCTTGACAGATTGACCACAGCATCCCCCCCCCCAAAGATGTAGACTGTAGCATGCTAGCAGCTGGGGGTCATTTGAAATTACTTGGTCGTATCTTCAGGGCCAAGAGTGAGTTTAGATGCGATGGGGCAATTCATGTGTGGTCAACACTGAGTCAGACCCTTGTCTGATGACCAGGACACCATTCAAGAGTTTTAACACTCCTAGTGTTAGTTGCCAGGTTGATGCTACCATGAATGACCAATGAGCAAGGAAAATTGTGGATTATTTAATTATTTACAGGGTGGACAAAGATATTTTTCAGAATAAAATTTGTCGTCAACCACGGTGATATAACTTGGATTATCCATGATAAATGTGACCCTGTTCGTGATTCACGAAACCGTGGGGGCACTAGCACCCTGGGTGCTAGCACCAGAGATGGGAGGGTGTCTGTGTTAGATAGAAATTCTAGACCAGGAATGTTAACTGGGGTTGACAAACCCTATTATGAGAACGCATATCTGATGACTGCAGTGGTTTCTGCTATTTATCCATTAAATGAGCCTGATGTTAATGTGCTTGCAAAAATGCGACGTGTGGGGGGTTTGGCATTTTAAATTGTGTTGCCCAGAGAATCACAGAACATTTAAGAATGCGTTATGAGGGAAGGGTTTGACAGCATTACGATGTGATAAAATAAATCAAGGGAAACTAAAGTGCGATCAAGTGGGGCCACAATTAACAATATTGTTGAGTCAGAAAAGAGCTTAAGATTTCCCATAATGGTTAAAACAATAACCAGTGAGGTTTTGTACAGTGCTAAGTACTTGAAAAATAGAGCTCCAATTACAATAACTGACCATAATACACATGCTTGGACATAAAGTATAACCTATTTCCATGAGATACAAAAGTCAGATATGTCCCTGGTGCTTTCAGCACTGGTGTTAACACAGCGGGGGAGGGGGGATATATATTCGTGAGATCAATAAAACCGATCCAGTGTCTGTGGCTGTTTCAGAGTGATGATGAACAACAACGATTTGATCAGTTCGTGCGACCATGTGGGATCTTTATCGCACTGAATCTCTTCATACAACGATGACTGAAGTCACACAAAAATATACCGATGACAACGAAGACATAGAATGATTACTGAGAAATTATGTTACTGTTCCGTCTTTGGTTGCTCATTTTGCCCAGAAGAAAATTTCATGGAGACCAACATCAAAAGAATTTCTCGAAGATAGTCAGCGATCGTGTGTCGAGTATGGGCATGGAGGGTTGTGGAATACCAAATACGATTTCAACAAAGTTATATCCATTGACATGGTTGCATGTTACTGTGGAAGTTTTCTTGGGATGGGTGAATGTGCACCATATTTTAAGCGATCTGGACATCCTACACATGAGATGATTAGGGTATCGATAAATGGACTCATACCTGACTTCGACTTGATAGGACTTACATTCCCTGAGTCATGTGAATTTGCTAAGGGGAATTCATCCTGTTATTGTGGCATGGTTTGGCCAACATTTAATAAACCTAATAGGGCAATAAATCCCAATGATTACTGTGCAAAAAGTGAACATTACTGGGTTCCAATACAGTAAAACCTGTTATGAGAGGCCGCCCCTTCTGCCAACCAAAAGTGGTCTCCCAAGACAGGGGTCTCTCATAACAGGTGTGTGAAAATGGACTGGTTTCCAGGGTCAGTAGTTAGCACTGTTGAAGAAGAAAAAAATACCCATATTCACTGTACATGTATCATATCCTTTATTCATAAATCTTGTTAAACATTGCATGCATTCCTCTCAAAATAACTTTATATAATAAAGATATACAGTGTACATCTATCAAACAATGTTTCTGCCATTCGTTTCTAATGGACTCCTTGTCTTTGATAACATTCTGAACTTGCATTTTACCGACGTTTAAGCTGGCTGCTATTTTGCGAGCTGTCTCCCCTTTTTCACTTCTTTCAATTACATTAAATCTTTCTTCCAGTGTTAGAATTTTTCTTTTTTTCATCGAAGGTTCGGCTATTGTTATTAGTGTTGATGTAATAACGACTAGATGTATTTCGATTTTGATCAGGATTTGGGAAAATGTGGAATAAATATATATTATTTACCAATGAATGAAACCCCAAAAAATAATTAACTCATCAAGAAACAATACATTTTTTTGAGATGAAGTTTAAATCACCAGTGTTATAGCTTGATAAACAAAGGTTGCAACCATCTGCACCCGGGTAAACAAATGGTGGCTTGGTGAAACACTGTAACAAAAGAAATTAAAAAAAAAAAACAATCCGGAAATGATTCTCACTTACTAGTGTTAAAGACAAGACCTCATTCACTCGCAGGCATTACAGATTAACTGGAAAGACAAACGATGTACTCAACCCTACACTGAAACCCTTTCAAAAGATTTATCATTGGGACATTAGGACTACTGGCAATGTGTGGGCTTTCACAAAGATAAAGAAAAAATACAAACCTCTAAATTGACCACGTATGTCCATCATTACTCCTTTTGATGAAAAATGGTTAATCTTACTGGCAATTCACATGACTTTGTCACTACAATGGCGGTTAGTGACATGTACTTTAGTCTGGTTTACTGCAATTTACAAATGACACCATACGCTGGACTTGTAAATTTCACAAAACTGGCAGCTAACCAATTTTTTTTTTTTTTTTTAAATACTGTATTAGAACAATCTTTACTATTTATGCGGCCGATGATACAAAGGCTTAAATGATGGTTAGAGGTGTTTATCTTGCCTTATGGTTGTTTAGTGTTATTTAATGTGCACTTTGTTTGCATACTACATGTATCCTGAGCTCTCGTGTTTACAAAGGATTAAGTCAAGGTCAATGATGTTGATCTGTTTTTGCGATGCGGTCGTTCATAGCAGTGTCAAAATGCATATTTTGCCAAGAAATCGCTGTCACTGGTCGCGTTCAGCAGGTGGTCGCTCATAACAGAGCGTTTATATAATAAAATCGATCTGTGCATTACGATTGTGGTCGTACATGACAGGTGGTCGCTCATAGCAGAGGTTGCTCATGACAGGTTCTACTGTAGTATTATTATGATACATGCCTGATGCAGCCATACTGTTATCGCTGACAGTGAGTGAGGCAATAATTTCATATCGACCACAAAAACAATTTTGAATGCCAGAACCGGATGACAACAGTGGCATTGAGACGTCACTTGCTAAGGATTTGGGCAGAAAAATAATTGGTAAATTTATACAAGGAACCTCACTGCATCATCGACACGATTAATTATTGACAAGGCTGAACTTGATTTTATAATCAAAGACACAACGAGCAAAGGCACACTTGCATACACAGAGAGTATATTCTTGAACGATGGAACTAAGCTGGGTACTATCGTGTTTTATTATGATGGGAATCCACCGCAATATACTCATTTAAGATCTTCGATGTTAGCCTATGTTTCCATAAATCTAATATCAATGAGAAACAGATTTCCTGATACAGAGGTCAGAGTCACCACAGATTCATTTTATATCAATAAAACAAATATTGGGTTGTTAGATAAATATGATATAAGGGCAGGAGATGCTCCCGAGAACGTGAGTGTTCCATGGGGTAGTTGGAGAGTTATGAATATGATGACTCTGGATTATTTGGAATCTGCAGATTATAAGCTGCTACCTGAATATTACAGGAATTCAATGTTGTCACAACCGTCCTCAGTGCCACCTGTACATGACCCTGCTGGTAGGCATAAAACTGTTCATCTTAATGGACCAGGCGGTTCTGGGAAAACGACACTCACAATAAATCGGTTCCTGAACAATGATATGGTTGTGCCGACTCCAACTCACTGGCTCACCAGAGAGATGAAACAACAACAGGTTAAGTCACATACCTATCAGTTTTTTTCGATGGAAGGGAGATGCCTGGACCCAAGAATGGATGGGGGAGAAACATATTCCCAAGATTATTATCTAGGATGAGATGTACACTGTATTGGTGGATATGTCAAAAATGTTTCTTCAATGGCTGTTTATGAAAAATACAGCAGTTATTACGTGCGGCGCTCTCGGCCAACCCCCCCATCCTTTGTTGGCGAATCCCCACACTGCTGGTTAAAAAAAATCAATTATTATGAGGAAATGCTCGAGGACCACAGGGCAATCGATGAGACATTGAAAGAATTTAAAACATTAATATGACTGCAGCCGGATAGCATCCAGTGCTCGAGAATGCGTAAAGTAATTCCTGAAACAACGAACGAGGATTTTTGGAAGTTATGGCATCCTAGTGACCTGACAGTTGCATCAAGGAAATGTGTTCGTGATTCACTTCAGCAGCAATTATTTCTGCTTCATCAAGAGAAATATCCAGGTCTATGTTTCCCATTGTGTTATCACCCATCAGATACACGTAAACAAAATATTGATGTACAAATGAGAAACAAAAACTTGTATTGACTGATATTATTGTTGTAGATATGGATATGGTTGAGGAAGCACTCGCGGCTGCAACATCGTGCTGGACGCTAGGAAATGCTATAACTATTCATTTGTCCCTGGGATTAACTATTTTGGATACTACGATCTGGATTATTGATGACCATATTGAATGGTCAAATTTAGTTTATTTAGCAGTATCAAGAGTGACGAAAATGAACTATGGAGGGTTATCCCTAAATTTATTCAGGATAA
This sequence comes from Megalonaias nervosa, assembly GCA_016617855.1. NCBI lineage: Eukaryota > Metazoa > Mollusca > Bivalvia > Unionida > Unionidae > Megalonaias > Megalonaias nervosa. Next base: position 40,346 of record JAECUM010026539.1, read on the forward strand.
ATCCAATGATAACTGCACCATTGTGGACAAGAATCAAACTGAGGGTAATGGTGATGATACAGTAATAAGGAAAAAATTAGCTGGGTATCAACAAAGTGACAAAATAAACAAGTGCGAGTTTGATCTTGATGTGTCAACAATTATGACACTGAAACAACGACAAAATAATCATTGTGCGAGCTGCAATGCAGTAATGTTGTGGCAGCAGTATTTGAATAATAATTGAAGACAATTTACCATGAACAGAATTAATAGTAGTCGTGGCCATACCTGACCTGTCTTGAGTGTAATTGACATAGGGGGCTAGCTCCTTGGGGGGACCAGTGAACCTTCACTTTTGGGAATGGGGTGGTAATTGAGTATTTTCAGGAATTACTTGCAATTGTTCACAGGCAAATCCACATTGAGGAACAGATGAATCTAATCTGTCAGTTGCAGGTCTACCCGTGGATCTTACGCTGGAAATTTTATGTGCGGTTACACCCCAGACTGGGTCAGTTGCTCCTTTTTTTTACCACCTCCTTCAAGCTCCCCAGGCTCATATAAATATCGGACAGTCATATTACCTAGTACTGGCTGTTTTGAAAAAGAGTCATGTCGTTGTACTGGTATGCATTTTTTCATGACTGCATTGATGGGATTCATAGAAATTCCACATGTAATTTCATTATTTAATGCAGCTATCACACTTGGTAGTCTTGTGACCCATTCACAAGGTCTTGTGTTTGTGGAAGTTTCTTCAGCGTATCGATATCCAAATAATTGCTCAGCAAGTGTTTGATTAAATCATTCAACGATTGCCTGATCATGATGAATTGCAGTTTGCTCTCGTCTGATTTGACATTATGGTGTTTCATCCTCAATGTTACTGCACTAAGAAATTCTCTGCCAGGATCAACCTGTAGTAACTGTGGCCATTGCAAGGGCCCTCATCGATAAATTTGTTCAAACAGAGGAAACATCAGGTGATGTTTTATGGGATAATGGCTCTGCTTCTTTGTATCTACTTGCAATGTCAACAACAGTTAGTGCTTATTTGTATATGCGTGATCCACAAATGGATCGATCATGTTGACATGTTTTAACAGTATCATGGGGTAAAAACTAAATATCGGCCTGATGAACTTCATTGGGGGTACTTAAATTTGCCATATTGCCTGTCGTCCTAACCAATCTGCAGCTGCAGCACGTGTGATCCTTGCAGCATCAGCAAGTTTACGAATAGCAGCCCTACCCCTCAAGTATCCCTTTGGACTATAATAAATGGACTCCATTATTATAATAATAATTGGCCAATTAATTACCCAGCCCCTAACACTAATTTACCTTTCAATGTGGATCTCACTCACCAATTAGCTAGTGATTCTTGCAGATTTTTAGTTTTTACTGACTTTAGCATGTGTATCAACTTCACGTCTGTGATATGTTGTTGTTGTAAATCTGGACTTTTATATGCAACATCATGAACATGACATGCCTGATCAATTGCATTCACTGAAGACTCTCCTGGTTTGGGTTGATTTCACTCATTGAGTCAAATATCAAATCTGGTTCCAGGGCCACAATAATTATATCCAGGCAGATGTTTTTCACCAGGATACTTAGCTCATGGAGTCCC
>JAECUM010026540.1:0-71720 GCA_016617855.1 Megalonaias nervosa
TGAAAGAGAAAGGATGGAAGAAAGATGATATAAATAAAAATAAGTGATGAATATGGGAAGACAAAGGAAGGAAGAAAGATGATACAAGATAAATTGTCTGTTTTGCATTTGCTTTCATTTTGTTTACCCCACCTGAATGGAAACGTTCAAGATCTTCATGGAAAAATCTTGTGCTGATTGAACACCATTATTTATCTGACACCATGTAATCTAATTGTCTCTGATTGCAGTTGCAGTATGTTAATAACATCTAGGCTAAGTGATCAAAGCTTCACCTTTTGCCTGAGATCTCTTGGCTCCAGCACCAGCAAAGGACCTATTCCATTGGATCACTACAACTAACCGCAAGACTATTGTTATGACCCAAAGGCTCTAGATTACCAATCTGAGCTTCTCACAGGGTAGCAATCTGTGCCTTAAACTTATGCCATTGATCCATTGGGATCCGACCTAAAGGACCTACTTGTATCAGACTAAATTCATGCCAGTTGATCTCATATAGGCTCTGGAACCATAACCATACAAACTTGTGAGATCACTTCTTGGCTCTTACCAGTCATCCTTGCTCCTACAGGCTCTAGACCCTCAGCTAGACCTATACCCATTGCATCAACATATCAGTTTGGTCATCAGTATATATCTTGCTCAATCGGACAGAGGTTGGGGGCTCAACATCACCTTGATGCAGCCCACAAGACAGTTATCAGAAAGCAAGTGGTAATCTTATATATTGGGACACTGATAACTCCCTTTCCTTTGTAAATAAGTAGATTGCAAATATTTGGGTTTTTGGTGCCAAGGAAACTCTTGCTGACAACGGACTAGAATTATGAAATGCATTTAAAAAGAACAAAGTTAAAGAATTGTCATACATTTCATAAGCTGATCAGAGGACACAAGGTCATATGTTACTATCATTACGTCTTCATGTAGTGAAGGTAAAGTCATCTTCACAAAGTAATGTAACCAAAGATTAGTTTCCTTATCACCAAAGCCTTACTGTTTGATTATAAGCTTGTTATAATTGGTTCAGTTTAGAAGTGAAAAATTGTTACTCAACACCAGACTGTATAAAAGTTTAAAAATAATTCAAAACCTTCACAAAACAGTACCAAAAACAGTTCTTTGAGTAATTGAACATAATATTTACATATGACAGGCTTTATTATGCCACATTTTCCAGCACAAAAATTCAGTTCTTGTCCATAAAACATTTTAAACATTAAACCTAGCAATTGACAACTCAACACTTCTGTGCTGATTCTTAATTAACACTGAATTACCATGTAGAAAATTATTGATTTTTATCAGATAATGCTAACCATTGGGGAAAAACCTTTGACAGTTGTATTCAATGAGAGAGAGAGAGAGAGAGAGAGAGAGAGAGAGAGAGAGAGAGACCAAACATAAAATAGTATGGAAAAGCTAATAGACATCAGCTTGCAGCTTCATCATCAACAGCACAGCCTGAACTTAAAATGTTTATAAATACCAGAGAGGACCTTGATGTAGTTTGATCAGAAGTTTGTTTTATTAAATTTCGTTTTGAAAGGAACCTTTCATTTTCAGTTGCTAGTGATGCTGGAAATTTATTTTGCACACCTTTTCCAGAGTAAAATCGCAAAGGATTACTCATATGCTAGAAAAAAAATAGTCATCTGAGTTATTTTATGTTCGGACTTCTTTCTTTACCACACTCTAATGGTGATTGTGAGAGTATTTTTAGTTCAGTAAAAAAAATAATCACATAAAATTCAGATCATAAATGGAAGATGGTACATTGGAATGAATAATGATTGACAAGACAAGGTGTGGAAAAACCTCCTATAAACAGCCTGTTTCATGACTTTCTCAGAAGATGCAAGAGTACAACACATGCATCTTTGACATTAAATAATTAACAAGTTATTGTCCAGCTTTACTGATGGTTATAGATGTAAGTAGCTACATATGCATTAAAGTTTTAAAAACCAGTATCAATTACTAAAAATCAGTATTTTTGTCATAAGCAGTGTTTTTGGCAGCTTTCTTTACATAAACTTTTGTAGGACATTGCAACTTCAGTTTTAGAGTAGTTCAAGTAAATGTTTGGTACAAATAAGCAAAATATCATTCTAGCTTCTAACCACAGATATATAAAAAAACACAATTCATCATAACACTTTATCAGATGGTGAAAAAAATATTTACATAACTGTTGTAAGTCATGAACCTTGACATTCTTGCAGCTCTTTCTAGTTGAAATTTCAGATGTGCATGGAAGCTCCAAATTTAACAGGTAACAGGCCTAAAAAGTTCTCTATAATATAAAAGGGAGATAATTTGCTTTGCGGCGACTTGTTACTATAAATTATCTGAAATCTGTACAGAAAAGTTGACATCGCTAGGAAATTCAAACAACTTCTGTATGCAGTGATATACTATTCAGCATTTTGCCTGTCATAAAAAATGCTATCCAGAAATGTAACCTATTCAAATGCGATATATGCCACTCGGCATTTCACCTATCACAAAATAGTGGTCAGGGGCCCCGAGTGGTCTAAAGTGCTCACCGTTACAGATCACTGCCATCTCACCTCTGTAAGAGTTGCTTCCCTTTGTACAACGTATAAACAGAAAGATGCAGTAAATCCTAATTTGATACAATCAGGTAAGTATCAAAGAAATATAATTTACCTAAAGAAATTTGCTTTCCAATTTTTGGATATGATTGGGAATGGTTCAGAAATGTTCACAACAGATTTTGTATAGCGAAACATTTCAGTAAAGGATACCCTAGGATCTCTAATGTTTGTTCATTATTGAAGTTTCCTTTATGTAGGTGCTAAATATAAAAGTGAAATTTGAAAAGAGATTTTATAAATGCTGTATTGTATGAACATGTGTTCTTTATATAAAGATGTTGACTGAGACAAGGTTTTGCTGTGTTTTATGATAGGAGAATGCAGGACAATGTGATGAAGGGGGAGGGGTCAATAATGAAGAAAAGCATAAGGACATCCTGTTCTTTTCTGCAGTTATTATTATTGGTTGAAATATTATCATCAATACAGGGGGATGTAGACATGCAGCATACAGTGGCTACAATGGCTGGAGATGGTTTGCCACAGGGGGAGATACAGATCCTTCATGCCACACCTGAACAAATCTCTCAGCTACAACAGGCGCATCAAATCCAAATTCTCCATGGAGACCAGGTCATCCAGGTGCCTGTACCAGCAGTCAGCATGGTATGCACATCTTGTGGTATGCTTAATTTTCTGTTGCAGATTAAAAACTCTCTCCTTTGGCTTTCATGCTAGCTGGTGTACACATATGATTGTCCATGTAGACTTGTTTTGTTGTGTGGTCAGTCGTAATACTAATATGCTGACTCTTGAAATTTGGGTGAATGACATGTAACTTTGAATATAATTATGCATTTATTTGATGTGAACTTTGTTAAGAAGCTTTTTTGCTGATACACCACTAGAGGAAATCATTAACTTTTGATATGTAAATTTTGACCCAGTGTTTTAAAGATATATTTTTTACCTTCTTATGTTATATACACACATTTATCTTTTATCTTGTAGTCGTTGATGTCTACATTGTTTGGAAGGTTTTATTCTCCAAAGATTTGCTTTGGAATTCTCATAACATTTTTATAACTTAAACTTTTAATGTGCACCATATAGCCAATATTGTACTGATGTGCCATTAACTTTTAATATACTTATGCAGTTACGATTTGATAAACATTTACCTTTAGTTGGTGTCATATAGCAGCTGTTGTGATGAGGTGTCATAAAATGCTTAAAATACATATGCATTTATTTATAGACAGTGTAGACCATCTTTTTTTAAAAAAGAAACAAGTGTTCCTGTTTGAAAAATGGGATAAGTTTCAATATCTGTTATGTGGTAATGAAAGAATGTAGGAAATGCATACTAAATTTCCACACTTCTTTGTTTCAAGGTTCATCATGCTGACATTCAAGATGCTATCCATGTAAGTGCTGGTACAGGGGACATCAATGTGACTACAACAGTTACCACAGAGACAGGAGAAGTAGTTCATATTCACCAAAATGATACCTGACAGTGACAAGTTACTTGCCTTGTATTTCCTTGTTTCAGCTGTTAATTTCATGCTGACCATTTAGTCTAATTTTTGAGCAAATGAGTAATTTTACTGATTAAATGCAGAGATGAAGATACATAATTATTAGTGAATATTCCTATTTTGTTGCTCCACATGGAGAGCTTTAAACTATTTTTTCATGATAAAGACTCATTTGAACACAGGAACATAGATCTTTAATTGTAAGAGAAAACAAGCAGCATATCAGCACAGCCAACAGAGAAATTTGATAGATGAAAAATATATTTTTTTTTACGAGGCTGATAATTTATGAATCAAGTCAGTATCATAATGTATTTGTGAACAGGATAACATTTAGCATGTAATGAAACTGACACATTTGAAAAAAGTAATGAAACAATGGTGAATTTTTAATATATAAATTGTTATGCATAGTCATAGCATAACATATAACCAATGTAGTTATATGAAGATGCATTCTATAGAATGTACTTCCTCAGACTGATATTTATTTACTCAGGAAGTTTTTATCTATCTGATCAGTTCATTAAAATGTGAAAACCAAAGCACAAGACCTTGCATAACTATTTATGTTCATGTCTGTCGGTATGTATGTATTTATGTATGTATGTCTGCATGAATTAATGAATTGCTCTGAGTCTGGTCTTTACAAGTTATGCTGGCCAGCATTTGGCTCTGGTTAATCTGACACCATAGGTGGCACACTGCATTATTGTTGCAAAAGAACAAAGCTGAACTTAATTGGCATTTGTCTCAAGTGGCTTTTTTAAAACCAGCAATTGAATATGGAGAAAACATTCTTAACATATTTTTGCATGGAATGTTTTAGAAACATCAGAATGTGCCAGTGAAATTGTATCTTTAATTTGAGCACAAATAAAGCATGAAATAAATCAATTTGTTCAATTTCAGTCTTTTATTGTTGGGTTTTCATCGACTTTAAGACAGTATTTACTATTGAGCACAAGCAAGTACCTCTACTAATTTTGCTGTGAAAAATTAGATAATAAAAAATTGTGGTAGTCAATTGATCTTTATAACAAGTTACAATTTAAACAAATAAAAGTTGCAGTTGGAAACGTTCAGTGCTATAATGTTGAATTGTCCACACCATGCTTCATTTTCAGATTAGCTTATTGGGTAAGTGAATCACTGTTGTCAGTGGTAATCAGTTTAAATCTTGTTGTTGGTCACTTTTTAGAAGTCACTGGTTTTCGATGTCCAGTTTATCATCAGTGAAATTAAATGGACAAGATTGCAGTTGGTTCCATGGCTGTTTTACATTGTTGGAACATGTAGTGTGTACAGCCTTGTCACAGGTGATTCCCAACTCTTTTAAACAAGGCTATAAATATACCATACACTGACCTGCCAACCCATTCAGTTTTGCCAGTCTTACGAAAATAACCTTTAAAATACAGACTTGAGATTAAAAGCAAAACCTACAGAAATATGATTGTTGTGGTAAAACTGGGATAATTGGCTTGTCCATGTTAGATTTGTATTCGGGTTTCAAATAAGATTTAGTGGAGGTGGTCAGGGAACCAGGCTAACTTTACAGGAGTACCTCAGACACATATTTTTTCCATGCAAAGAGTCTGCATGATGAAACTTGATTATATAATTCTTAAAGGAGGTATTCTGATTGAATTTTTTCTTGGAGAGGTATAGTAATTTTATAGTTAATCAGCCATTCGAGAAATGTCTCAAGCACAACAGTAGTGTGTCATGTTGAAGCAGGAGATAACTGATTTATTTAGGAAAGTCAGCCTTAAGGAGGAAAGTGTTGAGGACGTAACATCTGATGGTTTGCTGCTAACTGAACATAGTGCTGAAAGCAGTGCAACAGAAATGACTGGCATGCCGTCATTTAACACAATTCAAGCTTGCAGAAAATATGATACATCAACAGATTTATCTGAAGAACAACATGAATTGTGGAAAATTGGGTTTTGGATATATATCTCTTGGAACCAGTTCAAGAATCTATTTCAGACTGGCCATAATTGTAACGGTTCTGCTGTTATAAAATGACTGATTGTGCAAGGGGATTGAGTTCTCAAACAAAATTCATGCTACAAGGAATAGGCCAACCAAAGACCTTGAAACTCTATCACTATAGTAAGAAAATGTCAGAATCTGAGAAAAAAGCAAACAAAATCCTAAATAGATATGTAATTTGGATTTATTTTCCAATTTGAAGAAAATCTGAAATTTTCGTACTATTTGGTAAGTTTCAAATACCTGTGGGCTAATATCTGAAAAAGTAAATAAACAGATGACTATACATACGTGTGCATATGCTGGGTCCAATAAATGATTTTCAGTTTGCAAAAGCTTTTTTGAAGGAGAGACGGGAAATTGAGAATATTTACCAGCTGAGCATCAACTCAGTATGCAGATGCCTTATACATTTATTGTCAAAGAATTAATACAAAACCATTAAATGCTTCTTTTAAATTGGGTGTTTCCACACTTTATATTAATGATATCGCCCATCAGCTACCATTTGGCACAGCTTACCCCTCATCCCACGATGATTCCTCACACACACATACACATACACACACACAAGGTAGGTGTGGAGGAACTCCTCTTAAAAATACTTCTGGCAGCATCTCTGCATGCATGCCAAGGATGTTTCATCACCATTTCCATATGAAAGGGTACATCACTGGGTTCAGGATGTACAGGAGGAAAATCCTAACATTGATGAAGGAGATGAAACTGAAATGCTGGAACATGACCAGTCTGACAATGGAATGGACAGAATTTAGTTCACAGCAGCATGATGAAATCAATAGGACTTTGTCTATGTCAGAATGCTTTTCTCCACCGTCAATCAGTTCTACCTACAAGGTTGATGCTTTAGTGGATGTAGACTGTTCAGCATTTCAGAATTTTGCTACAATTGTTAGAGATTCCCAAAACACTTACCAGGCATCTCCTGGAGCATTCATGATCAGATAACAGAAGAGTTTTCTTTATGGCAAGTCAGTAACCTTCAATTTTTATCACCAGCTGGTAAAAAATCAGAGTTATTTAATCTACATATACCAAGTAAAATCGTGATGAAAACATAAAATGAGTTATTTAATCTACACGTACCAAGTAAAATCGTGATGAAAACATAAAATGATTTGGACATCACATGTTTTTATGAAATAACCTGCATTATAAATGAAAACCTTTTTTACTTTCCCATTACATGTTTAAGGAACAGTTGTTACATTATTTATGATTATGTTGTCAAAGCATAAAGAACAATGTTGAATTGAGACCTATTTGGCCCTGAAATAGTGATAAATTTAGGTGATAGTAACAGCATATGATACTGTGAAACACTGAAAAGAAAAATAATTTTTTTTCATAAATGGGAATATGTTGTCAAAAACCTCAAATTTTGCAATATTTCTACATCTTCAAAGAACTATAAAAAAAAAAAAAAATACAGCAATCGAGAACAAATTTTATTTTTGACACAAACCTGTATTTTACGCAAATTCATCCACGTGCCCATTTGCATTCCTCCTTAATGAAAAGAACATAATGACAAACTGCTCACCACTTATGTCTGTCGCAGTATGGGTCTAAAGAATGAACCTCATTATCACAAGAAGTCTTTTAAAATAAGGATATTTAATATTGGCTGTAAATTGTATTCTTAGTCATTTTTGTTTTTCTTTCTGATCACGTTTTGGGACAGTCTTTGCATAAATCTGAATTTTGGGACAATGGTAGCTAAATATATTGGAGGTACATTAAGGACATTGACAAACAACAAGAAGCAGCTTATGGTATTATTTTACTAATGGAGTCTGAAAGAAGGAATTGTGGTAGAAATAATATTTACCTTGTATCCTTTACTTACCTCGATCATCTTAAGTAGCATTTATTATTTTAATTCGTTTGCAGACCATTGTATGAATTCACAAGCTTCAGTTCCAACAAACATCATAATATGGAATAATGTGAATCTTACACACACAAGCTATGAAAGTACTGAAATCCGCATTGAATAAATTTAAAGTGCAATATGTTGAGCATCATTATTCATTTCCCATTTGATAAATTACTTCAGTACACAACTTGGGCTTCATGCAGCATGAAACACAAATAAAATTTATTGCAGTAGCTCTAGAACAAGTATTTCTTAAATAAAGGGACTCTATTGTACAGTTACCAATTTTGCTGTATTTGTAATTAAAAGATGCGTTGAAAAGTATTATTTTTTTTCCTAAAGGGAGAATAGAGTTGTTTGGGACATAATTAACATTACACAAAGGAACCTAACAAGGCAACATGATGTTTATATATATTAACTTTATATCATGTCAGTACAGAAATTCTGTGGCAGTAAGTCACCACACTCTGGTTTGTGCCCCTGTGATTGGGAATTTGTTCATGGCTCATAACTTGGAAACTGTCAAGATGGCCATCCTAGAACTGTACATTTAATGGGCACAAGGGAACATACGTGCTTGTACACACAACATATCCTGCACCATGCCCCTGGAGTAGGGACTTGCCATTGGCTCATAACGTGGAAACTTAACATTTAACTATATACCAGTATACACTCATTTTGGATTAGACTTAATTTGATGGTTACCGTAGTATTCATCCAGTGTGAAAACTGTAGTGACAATGTCCACAAACTACTTGAAGGCTGTGTGTTATGGATACTTGTGTATTTTATACAAAATTCTCTAATATTATTCTGCTTGTAATGCTTACTGACACTAGCCTGATGGTTGGATGATGTTTTGTAAATTTTATCAAAATTAGTATTTTTTTTCTTGAAGGTCAAGATCACATTAAGGTTTCAATTGATGGTTACAGGTAGACATTACTATATTTGGAACTTGAGCTTAGAAACTTTTGAATGGCAGTACATCATCACTTGATGTTATTTTGAGCTTTCATGGACTGGTCCTATGTGTAAGGCAAGGTCTTGGGTATGTAAATGTACATGTAAATATAAATTCATTTTAGTATTGTTTTTTAAATTTTTCACATCTGAAATTTGCTGATTCTTCTGTTGAATTGTTCAATCCAACGTTTATAAAAAGTGGTGTACATTTTTTAAAGGTCTGCATGGGTTACAAGAAGACATTACCCTGTCAGCTTGAAATTTAGAAACACGTGACCTTGTTTATTTGAAATACAAGGGTTTGGGAATACAACCTACATGCTCTAAAAGAAATTGCTATGGTTTTGGATATTTATAATGGACCATTCTTACTTTCCATATCCTTTAATATAAAATTTAAGAACTTGGGGGGTGGGGGGAATAAATGCAATAATATGGTATGAATTTCTTCACAACAAATACAAGGGCCATTTTTGGACTAGATAACCACTGAATGTTTGGAAACTTGAATGATGAATGGTCTGCATTTTAAAAAAAATCATCCTGATGAGATAATATCAGGTTCTAATTGATTATGCCACATAGGAAAGGAGAGAGAGGGCACTGCACACTGGAACAAATACATTTGTATCAATCCATTTTGTTTTATTGTTAATTTTTTTCATTCCATCCATTATGGAGACCCATTTAAAGTAACCAAGGCCTGTTTGCTGATTGTGTTGACAGTAAATATTATTTTTTTAAATCTTCAGTTGGTGAAGTTATAAAACCATGCTGTATGCTGAACAAGTGCCTCACCAGCAGTATAGTTAATAGCTATTGTACTCTCTGTGTCTCTCAAATTCAATAAATATAATTTTAGGATCAACTATCATCATGAAGAACACTTTTTTCAAATTATTAATAGCATAGAGTAAGCTTTTCCCCTGAATGATATGTAAACAAAATAGCTTTTGTTGCTGACATTTTAAACATTTGTAGTTCTTCTGTATCAACATGTGCCTATCAGCAAATGTACAAAGTGCTTATGCACTGCATTTTTGTGAAGAAAATAATTAAGAAATACAGTGTGACCACGCTATAGCACGCTCCATTATAACGCGAAGTCGAATATAACATGGTCATGGTGTGGCTCCCGAAATTTCATATACATGTATTTTTCTCGTACACGATAAAAAAAAATTGTTTCTTACAAGTACAAAAAAACCCAAAAAGAAAATTGTCATCATTTTAGGGAAGAAATCGCGTATGAATAATACAAGATGATCATGGCGTGGCTACTGAAATTTTCTATGCATTTTTCTCATACATGAAAAAATAGTGTTTTCTTCTTAAAAGTACAAAAAATAGCGTGTAAAAATTTTTTTCAAGAATTGCACAGGGCTTCGCCAATGTTGCAAATTGCGATTTTTCTTTCCTTGGCGGCAAAATGTACCATCTGCAATGTTCCCTCTACTATTTTTCCTGTGTGCGCGGAATTTTGAAACTGCTGCGCAGCATTTTCTAATGAGCCGTGCACCTTAGAGGGAACATTGACTATCTGGTGATTTTTTTTTACTGCTGACATTGTTGGCTGTTTAAACTTGTATATACAACCATTGGTTTGGAGTGGAGAAATTCAGAGGCCCCATGAAAGGAAGCCGTAAAGTTCATATAAAATGCACTTAAATTTATCTACTGTTACATAAACAAATTCTTTGTCCATATTGACAAACCATCTTAACAGTGCATTCTTATATCATAATCCGCTTATGTTGACATCTAGAGTACTGTGTTTTGAGATATCCGCTTTTTTTCAAATTTACATTTCTGGTAGCGGAGATCAACCGGACGAGGCATTATCTCATAATCTATCTTCGTCGGATTTTCGGCCGCTCGCTAGTAATTAATATATTCACATAGACTGACATTTGTATGTGGATGGTGAGTAAAATTCCTTTTTTTTCACTCAGAATTAAATCCTTCAGAACATTCACGTTTTCTGTAGTAATCCTTGTCATCAGACCAGAACACCTGCGTCTCTATCGTCGATTGACCCTTTCTTTAAATTTCTGATGCATGCGTGGAAGGCAGCATCACTCCACTACCGTAAATTTAAAAAAAAAAAGCCCTCACTTGTCTATTCAATAGGCAGGGAGGAACAGTAACTACAATTGACCATATGATGGCCAATTCATTTTTTTTTTTTTTAAATGTAATCAGATAAAATAATAGCTGAAATTTCAAAGAAAACATTACCTTTGAAGCGCTGATTGTTATGAAAATGTACTAAGCAAATGGGAAAAAAAATCAGCCGCAATCATGCAATACAATTTTTTGATGTTGCCTTCACAATAAGAAACGGGCATTTCTTTGGTTCTCCAAAGCTGTCCTTTAGCGGTGACTTCAATAACGCATGCACCCTTCATCAAAGAAAGCCAACTACAATCTTCAATAAAAACAAAGAACCTTTCTTCAAAGGAAGCCATTACCGAACTTAAATAAAAGCAATGGAATCTGATGGATTGTTTCATTTTCAAACATGACTGGAACATTTTTACTGTGCCGTGAAAGTTTCCTTTTTAAGGCAAGAGTTTTTACAGTAAGTCCGTGCCAAACAAAAATGAGGGAAACATTTTAAAGGATAATGAAAAGGTGTCAGAGGTGATCAGTTTGAACCTAGTGGAAATATACACATTTAAATAATGCAGCAAAATAAAAATGGTTTTTTTTTTTTGTTTTTTTTTTTGTTTTCTCACTGTTATGCACATTTTGTGCAGTGCACAATTTAGGATGTATATGCTTTGGCCATATGTGTAATGGGAGCTTTTTAGCCAACATATCAATAATCCATGAATAGTAGGTACCATAACGGAGAAGAAAAACACTGGTTATTTAATGGTTGCTTTTCCTTTATTAAAAGCAGTCCTAGATAAAAATTAAATACATATTTAAGAAGAGAAGGTACATATTTTTATCTTTTTAAGTTTCATCTGGATCTGATGAAAGGCCAAAATATACCTTTACAGTACCTACCCCTTTGTACAATAACGTATTGCTGAAAATTATGTAGTCAACTTAACTCAGATTATTCACTATTCTAAATATGTTTATTACAAATAGGTTACTGAAATTGTACTGAAAAATTTATGTGAACAATGTTTTTAAGCATTTTTATTACAAATTCAGTAATCTACTCAATATGTATTTTAAACATTGTTATACAGAACTGCTGTTAAAACATGGCTGTAACAAAAAAGGAACTGTTTATGTTGCCAGACGTTTTGCTGGCATCACATTATTGACTTTCTTTAATGTTTTGTCAGTGAAAAACATAAATGGTAAACCACTGACATCATGCAGCATTCCAGTAAGAATTCTGCTACTTAAGTCTGTTGTATGTATTGCTAGTCAGTACGTTTGAACATAAAACGAGAAAATTTGCCTGCTCCAAGTGAATAACATATTTCATCTCTTGGTGAAAAACTTGAGTATTTTTACTTGTGGCTTTGCCACTTACGAAAATAGTTTTTCATCCACTCAATGAAATATATCCATTATTCGTTGCGAGCAAATACCTTGTCTATTCTTTTGCTTTCAGGTATCAGATCTTTAGTATTTAGTCTAAATCGACTGAGTAAAAAAATTTGCCTTTGTTCTTTACAGCAGCAGTTCTACTGATTTTTGTGAACTTAATTTCTTACCTGTGAATGAAATTTGGATGACAACTTGAATCACAGTCCTATTGCACTTACATTTGCACTGCTTTGAGAATTGATAAAAGATTCTGTGATTTAAGCTGTCCTGTCGTCATCATCTCCAGATGCCATTTTTATTATTTGCAGTAGAACTAGTCCTACATCACATGGTTGGCAACAGTATATGCAAAAGTTGGCTACAATATGTATGACACAATACAAAATATATGGATTGGTTGAAAGTGCTTTATTATTTTTGATCTAATTGATGAATTCAGCTTTTTGCATTGTTTTTTTTTTGGCAAATGTCAAAGTGAGTAAAATTTACACTTGAGAATAATGTATATGAATTTATATTTCAGTAATCTGTAAGCAGAATATATATGCATGCACTTCCAAAGTATGGAAGTTACAAGAAAAAAGTAAAAACATGCTGACAAACTATAAATTATAAAATGTTATTTTTTAATAATGTCCCTTAGCCTGCAATATATAAATGCAAATTGAGTGGCAGTATTACAGTGCTTGTAAAATGCTTCAATATTCTGATTCTTGACACATATTTTATAAAAATCCAGGTATGTACTTTAATGTGATGGTTAAATAATGTTTATGAAAAATGCTCTAAACCCTGGCCAAGCTCCCTTGCATATAAAAGACTAAATGAAATTAAGGTCCTATGGTTTTAGACTTGACTGATTTTCTAAACTTGTGCAAAATGAAAGAATAAATCTAAAGTTATTTGAGCCCAGATTTACAATACATTCTCTAAATGCTGGTCCCCTAGTGGCTTGCAATATGTAATATTGTGCAATCACTTGCATCAGACCTGACTTAAATGGGCTGTAGTTTATAAATGTTGTGTAATATTGTGCAATCACTTGCATCAGGCTTGAATTAAATGAGCTATAGGCTGTAGATTAAGAGATGGGAGGTGCTAAGTGATGTTGATTGGCATGTAGGAAGTATCAGTCTCCCAAATACCAACTCTACAAATATAGACTCGATCTACCAGAATCTATCCTGAACACCATCTATTATCCATACTGCATTTACCACAGGTAAAATTTCTCAATAACTATCAAAATTCATTGTGCAAGAAATTCTATCATACAGAATATATAAGGCATAAAAAAATGTGTTTCTGGTCAGCCAATCGTCCATTTTTTGTTCCTGACCCTAGCACTTTTTTCCCCCATGGGATTAAAAAAAAATCCACCTACCTAATTTAAATCAGTGCAATAGGAAACACTTTTGGGGAGGCCTAACACTTTTATGTTGTTAAAAATTTTCACTATTTACACAATACCTGAAACACTAGCAAATATTAAAGAATATCAAGTGAGTTGCAAAGGAGTGACCAAAAATGAAAGTAGCAGGTACAATGTGACATAAGATGAACATGATTAATTGTAGAAATGACTTGTAAACCATAGGCCAGTTTGTCAAAAAATAAGCGAGCAGTTCACCTAGTCTTATTATGGAGATATAAAACCACTTATAATCCAGACTAATATAGGGCAGATAGTCTGGATTACAGACAGGCCATATTATAGAGATATTAAGCAATTACAATACCATATTTGGTCTTGTACGCAAAAAGCATAAACCCAGATCAGCCATTGCATTATGTATGAAAAAAATCAGGGTCTATGCTGTTTGTTCATCATTTTAATTAAAGAGTGCAGATCCAGATCTGCTGGTATGGTGTGAACCAGCACTATTTGTACCAGGCTGTTTGTTAGGGATGGGTAAGTGTGGTACATTTAGAAATTTCTCTAAGCCAAGTATGACAAACCTCTAATAAGCAGTAGTGAACATTACTGGATATTCGTTTTACTCAATACAAATTATGACACTATACCAAAAGATTTCCTATGTTTCATATGTAGTTTTTTTTTTTTAAAAACCATTTTGCTTCATATATTTTTAATGAAATTTGATCGAATGTATGAATCCATTATTTAAAAGCATAGTTCAGTTGCTACAAAAACAAAATAAATGATTTTTGTCCCAAGCTTGAATGTATAATAAAAATTGTCCATCTTAAATGTGATGCACTTTGCATAATCTCTAGTAAAAAGCTTGAAAACAGAATAAAACTTAACAGAGCTGGTCGGCATTGTTATGCACAGGTAAATGTGGTCCTGTATAGTTTTATCCAGTTAGCTACAAGATTTAGAGGAAAAGTATCTACTGACATCCTTTGTTTAATTGTGATCTGAACAATCTGAGATTGGCATCATAAATCTTTTCAAAATTCACATTTTCTCAACTTATTTGGAAAATTCATTAAAAACAAACAACTGAACCAACAAGTCGTCTGATACTGCCTGTCTTTTTGTTCTCCCTTGTAAAATATCCAGGTACAACACCAACTAAAAAATTCTACTTGAATTTAGTAGAACCTCATTTATTTAAATCTTGTTCATCAAAATTATGTGTATCTTAAATTTGTATTGAGTAAAACGAATATCCACATCTTTATGCCCTGGATTGGAAGATTTAGTGCACTACAAATTCACCATTTTTAATGGGGTAGCAGTCTTCACTGATTTCATGGTCGCAATAAACCATGAATAAAAAAACAATGAACAATGACCCCTCCATGGAAATAGAAATACTTTATCCATATTCCAGGACTTAACATACCAAAAATGTTTTTATTTTGCATGGTAAAAGTGATTCACAAACATTCGGCCTCAGTCATTAGAATGTTGATATAATCAAGCATTTTTCACATTCCTCAAATTTTTTTTTACCTTGTATACTTGCTTATAATACGAGTTCAACTGTAAATTGCATAGACCCAGATCTGCCATTGATCACGTTGAAGACTACTGAAAATGAATCTCCGACAGTTAAGCTCTGTGGCATTTTTGTGAAATGCAAAAGAGCTGTTAAGGAATTGAGTAATTCATGCGCAAAAGCAAATTAATTATGCAGCCATGGTTCAGTAGCACTTGACGATCATGTCCAATCAGCTAAACATGACACTTTTTAAGCAGAAACACTCCAAGTACAACAATGACAAGCTATTGAAACAGTTCAGTGATGAACCTGAAGCACTTTGGCAACCAGCAAATCCAGAACTGCCAGAACCCTGCAGCTAAATCCTATGTGCGACAGAATTTAATGCTGAGCATACATGTACTTTACCAGAGAAAGAAAACTATCAAATTCTATTAAATTTATGTTATTTGCCATTTTATAAAATAAATATCTTGTTCACAGCCCTGTGTAGAGACTTTTAAGACGCTTTTTAGAACAAGCTACAATGCAACCTCCCTTAATGGTCACCCATCATTTACAAACAGCTTTTCTTATGCAGCCAGCATCTTCCTTTCCAAATCTTTTAATTGTATTTTACCTCCCTTAAACTGTCAGACAAAGTATTTCAATCCCACATGTGGCTGGTAAGGAGAGGTCACACTGTACATGGATTTCTCCATTGTTCAATCGCATTAAAAGTTTTTATTTCCATCTCTAACGATCTGTTTTGAGGTGTAAACTAGTAGAAGAAAATATCTACATTGCAAACAAGACAATTCAATAATAGTATGCATATTTGCATATATTTATCATGGGGAGCCCCAGGTGGCTGAGTGGTCTAAAGTGCCCGCCTTTACTGATCACTGTCATCTTACCTCTGTCCACGTGGGTTAGAGTCTTGGGCTCAAATAAATATGAGTATGTAAGAAAGCTGCCAGTAGCTTCCTATGGGTTGATGGTTTTTACCAGGGTTTTATCCAAGTTGGATCAGAGCTGCAGGACAGACCTGCCAACCCTGTCGAGTTTGTCTCAGTAAGGCAGTTGATTTTTTTCCTTAAGTTTGACCAGTTTTCGGTAAGGTGTAAAAAAACATAAACTGCTATTGTAAAGCTCGAAAACGTAATTAAAAAATTGCAGTGAAAATAAACATTATGTTCAACTGAAAAGTTTGTAAAGTATGCATAGACTTTATTTACCACTAGTACAGTTGCACAAACTCAAGTTCCAAACCCTATGCAGCTCAATGGCTTGTTGCTATCTCTCAATTTTGATGTAATTCTTATATTTTTCCATTCACATGATGATGGCAATTGTATCTCCCGCCACAAGTCATACTCAAATTGGCGCGTGATGTCCAATAAACGTAATTGTGTCCCTTCCAGCTTTTATTCACAAGAATCTGAATATTCTTTTTTATTCTTCGGTGTTGATTATTAACACTTTTCAAGAGGCTTACTTTCCCTTTTGTCTTAAGGACTCGTGGTACCAATTCAATTCCCATAGTAAACCTAGAGTCAGGTGCTAATTTTAGTAATGAGTGTTCCAAACTTGAGACTGTTGAAGGACTGAAATTCCATCAAAAAAACAATGTCTCTATTTTTTTTCACTTATAACTAGGATAAGCTCTCAAAAGAGTCTTTTTCCTAAAATGCAACTTAAATTATTAACCAATCGTGGCCAGCCAGACCTATATATACTCTATTTTATGTTCACCCATTTCCAGACTGGTTCCCATTTTAACATACAATTAGTTATAGGACACACGGTACTGCTGTAGAGTTAGTCTGGTTCCCTGGCTATTTTCACTAATTCAAATATCCAACCTGGATCCCAATCCAACACGGATGAACAAATTTTCTGGATTTTTCGGTAATGATCATTTTTCCATAGTTTTTGCTTTTATGCCCTAAGTCTGTATTTTAAGGGTAATTTTCATAAGACTTACAGCAAAATTGTAAGGGTTGGCAGGTCTGTGCAGGGTGATTGACCTACCATAGTTTTTGCCCAATACCCCACTTCTGCAGCTTGATGCACATGCCTGATTTGTATGTACATAAAACACTGATTGTACATCTGTTATGTATATTTAATTTAATTGTTTGCCTGTTAGTTTTAAATTTTGTTATTTCATTACATGTTATTGTAATGTAACATTGTTTGCTGGACTTGACCTTGTCCAAAATTGAGTTCATTTCTGCTTGACCTGATTGACTTTTTTATTTTTTTTTAATTTCATTTATGTAAACAACTAATAACAACTTCATTATTCTCTATGTGTGTGAGCTTATTATCAGGATTATTATTCAGGTAAACAAGAAGGCATAAATATGTTGATCAGGGTCAGGGTTGTGGAGATTCCAAAGTGAATTTTATAGGCTATTGTGCTGTAAATAAACAAGGCTTATTAAATCATTCTAGAAGGTTATTTTCCATTAGGTAATGATTGTTTTAAGAAAATGCTAATTGTGACCTGAGGTCAAGCAGAGAACTATATTATCTTGTGACTGTGAGGATTTTACAAGTCATGCTTTAACATCTAGCACTTTAAGTTGTATTATGTTGTGACCAGTTTGGGCTGAATTTTATTTTCTTCAAATTATTGAATTCAAGTGATTATTTCATCAGGAAATACAAAAGTGCTCTGATAAAATTCTTGGATAAAGACATTCACTGGAATTTATACTGAATTCAAACCTGGAATAATATTTCTGTGATTCAACAAGAGACTGTTGACACATCAGTACTTCATAGGCTATAACAGACACATCATCGCCTTCAATTTTGGATCTCTTTGGGACCTGAACAGAGTTTTATTCAGGATTTTTTATTACTAGGACTTGTGTCTTTAATTCTTGGATTATTTTTGGATTTAATTCGCAATACCCTATGTTCTTTTTTCTCATTTCTCACTTTGTATTCTATGGAAATAAATTATTTGTTAAATTTTACAAAGCTTGTTATCACTCTTTTCTGTTACTTATTTTAAGAGCATAGATTCGTAACACACCCCACCATTGGTTTTTAAAAAACAAACAGCATCAAGGATATAAAAAATGCACTAAACTTTGTAATTTCATTTATTTATAATTTCTAACTCAGTTGTCATCAAGTGGTCTCTAACACTGTCACCTTCATTGTGTTTTAAAACCAGTCCATTTTCACTGAAGGGATGGATGCAAGGCCTACACATACATAGAAGATAAACACTGTCTCATCTGCATTCAATATATGCAACATATAATTCTAACATTTAAAAACAAATTTCGGAGAGGGGTTTACCCTTACATCTCATCATTATGGAAATTTACAGAATTATCCGGAGCTTAAGGAACACTATGAATTACATCTCTCCTGTTGTGTGAAAAACAAACTCGCCCTGCAAATATGGACACTGTGTATGTGTTGAAGTTCCAATGGGAAGGTGACAATGTTAAAGATCGCTTGATGGAAATCATGTTATTAATTAAAGTTTTGTACATTTGATTAATTATAGTTTTGTGCATTTTTTATATCCTTGATGGTTTTAGTTTTAAAATCAGTGGTAGGGGTACAAGCTGCCTTTTATGTACATGCAAATCAGGCAAGTGCAACTTTCTCCAAGGTGCAAGGTGGATAAGCAATTTTGAAAGCCACACTGATGTATGTAAGTGCATAAAGGCTGGTTGCTAGTCATAGGTGCACGATCTACACAAAAATGATTGATGAGAATTTTGCATAATAAAACCACAATCTGGTATATGCAAAGTAAATGTATGCTAACAAATAACTCAACAATACATGGTATAAAAGTATACCAACTAAAAAAGGTATAATAAATGCAGGTAAGATGTATTAACAAAGATGCTGTTGAGTATTGTGCTTTCTCTGATGTTTTCTCAAATTTCTGAAGAAACAGACATCAGACTTTTCCCCTCTTTATTATACTTGTTCAAGAACAAAAGCATAGGAATTACAAATTAAAATACATGTAAAAGCAGAGACAAATATTAGTATTGAATTTGTTTATTAACTGGTAAAACTAGAATTAAACTTTCCCAGCCAGATGTAGTTGTCTAATTTTCATAGGAACTCTGAGTAATCAGAGTACCTTGGTCATGTTTGTTTTTTTTGACAAATATGCCTTCGTATGTTAAATGGAACAGCCCTAAGATAGCCAGAACATTAACAAAAACTGTTTACATGTTTACCAAAATATTGGTGAAATAAAAGCAAATGTGCTATCGAGGTTATTTTAATTCTTCTGAAAAATAAAAAAAGCTGGTAAATGGTACATTTCATGCAGTCTTCAAAATGTAAAAACATGAGGGTATCAAGTCATATGTATGAGGGAGAAATATCCTCTTATGAAAACAAAAAGTGCAGAATCAAGATCTGAATAGTAGAGATCATGTGACTAAAATTTGCCACAAGACCAATATTTAAAAGGGCTGCATTTGGAAAACAAAATATATGCAGCAGACATAATACACACTGGTCCCAGTCTGAAAATAGTTTAACTTGGCAGTGCAGTGTATAGTGTGCAACATACATCATCCAAGATCTATATACATGTAAATAAATACAATATATGTAACTAAAAATATTTCCCACAAAGAGAAAAGGTTAATATCATCTCTAACAGAATAGCATGCAGATTATGCTCCATCCTGTTATTCACAAAATCAACCAAACCCAGTATCATAAAACCTCTTAAATTTTCTTCCTCAAATTTACATTTTTAAATATCATTCTTGGTGCTATGTTGACAACAATTTTTCAGTGAAAATTTAAGTAATCGAGGAATAAAATAAAGTCATATTATCTTGAATATTTGTAACGGAAGTTTTAATTATTTCTTGGAAAAGTGTTGAGGAATGTTTCAAACTTGAGGAAGTACTTTAGAGTTTAGTAGTAAATGACTGTTTGAGAAAATAAATGAAAATTGCATTGTTAGGTAGTGATGTGCAATTTAGGAGCAAAAAATGGAGACTTCTAATACCCAATATGCAAGTAACAAACTACTGACAATGTGGCTAATATACAGCACTCCCTCAGTATAAGGCCCTTCATTATAAAACACAGTTCCTGTTATAAGGCAGGGATGGTCATGGACCTCATTTCATGATTCAGTAGTAGAATTAAGTGTTTTATGTACTTCATTATAAGACTATACTCTATGGTTCCCTTGGCAGTGTAATAATGAGGTACTACTGTATTATGATACAATTACAGTAGTTTTAAGTTTTCCCAAAGTTCTCGGACATGATAATGTTTAAGAAACAGAGCAAAATGAAGTACAACAATCCTTCATTACAACAAAATCTACAGATTATTTTGCGTTATGGTGAGATATTTTTTGTATTTTTGGTTGGTTTTAACTGCACTTGTAACATATTATTGGCTAGATTATACTGAAGAAATGGGAGCTATGTGCTTTTCCTAAGGACATATGGAGGCAACCAACCCAGGTTGGCCTGACCAGACATTGAACCCATGACAGTTATAATAAAGAACATTATACAAACATATCGTACAACAGAAAATGTTATTATATTGAAGGGCACTATATGAAGGGAGAGCTGTAATGCCAAGTATTAAGTGATTGATGTTTAAGTCATTTAAGTTTTACTGTATTTCAAGTCCCCAAGTCCCTAGTGACTTTGTTTTGAGTTTATTAAGAAATTTGTGTCTTGCAATAAAACCACTACTGTGAATGGAAAACAAAAATACTTTAAAACTGAGCAATTATAAAAAAGGGCATTTACAATATTTTTTTTACAATAAGGCCATGTTATATATATTGTATAAAACCTTAACAAAACTGTGAGACATCAATATTTACAAAGTAATTACTATATTCTACTTTTCCAGTGGCATGGATTTCTCATAGGAGGAATACAACTTACAAAGATGAGGAATTGTTATTCACTGCATTTGAATTTAGATGTTACCTCACAACAAGGAATACATGGGGTGATTTTTATTTATTTTATTAACAAAATGATAATTGTTATAATAATTTTGGGGATTTCTTGCAAATATCATTGCACAAATATTGCTTTACTGATAGGGTTTTTGGTGTAAAATTGTTGTTAAAACTAATCTACAAACAACAATCTTCTGACTTATATTTTAAGTATTTATATAAAAATGTCATGAAAATTCAACTGGTGCAAACAGAGAAAATTTTAAAAGACAAATGCTATATCGGACAGTGGCCACTTTAAAAAAAATGCTAAGGCCCTAAATACAATTACTATATAATAATGTCCAGTTTGACCTTATTATGGACTTTTTCAATCATACATTTCAAAATTCCAGAGCCCCAAAAAGATTAAAGAAAAGCCTGAATACTGTGGTCACCTAACACCTAAAAGAACATATGAAATAAGTATCATAATTGAACACTTTTCACTGAAGAGTATTAATAACAGCTACATGATGCTTCAAAAACAATTTATAAGTATAACCTCTTATTCATCCCCATTTTCTTTCCTTTCTTTTTGTTCAAGTCTGCTTGCATGTAAATACCTGTATTTAACATCTTTTAACTCTTGCCTGTAAATACTTGTACACAATAGATGGCCTCAAGGGAGATAAGTTCTTCTAAACAAATTGGGTTAACCTGTTATTATGATCAAGTACTCCCACACGTGTAAGTACTTCATTGTCAATTTCCATGTGTAAAGACAGATAACTGCTACACCTCAGCCAATGCCTAGACACTGTTTGGCTGAAAGTATTTATTACTGCCATGATTGTTGAATAATTTTCTTTTTCCCAGCGAACACTCTCAATCTTCCTTCAGCTCTTCTCGCACACTTAAGCAAGCCTTCTGAGTTACAAGTGTAAATTTATCTGAAAGAAAAAGGGAAAAGGTCTTAGATGCATGCATATTAAAATTCACTGCCATAATCAGTTGAATTAATAATCAAATCACCAAATATGTTTACATTTTGCTGCTTTAATAGTCTTAAGATAATAAATAGTTAATGCAGGACTATCCATGTTTATCTAAGTAAAGATTCAAACCTTGCAAGTTATTTTATTTAAAACTTAAAGCTCTACATAATTCTTTATCTACATTAAAAAAAGAAAAGAAATATGTACAGGAAAGACAAGTATGTCCACCCACATGATTTAAATTCAATTAGTTCAATATCCAAGGGCAAAGTCTGAACTCAAACTGAGGCTTTCACCCAGTCAAATATAGCAAGAAAAAGGGATGAAAATCAAAACTGACCTCATTCTTGATATTAATCCCCATAGTTAATTTGGTTTCAACCCATAAAGTTATTGGGCAAAAGCAAAATTTCATGATCTACTGAACAAAAGATATCAACTTCAATGTATGCAGAATATGGTAGGGGTGCAACAAATATTTTCCACACCTGTGTTTAGTATTAAATGTGGTTGAATCTGCAGAGATACAAACCCACCACATTACTATTATTGTTCATACTGAAAACCACAACATACTATTATTGTTCATAGTGGAAAATCATTGCCTGCTTTTGTTCATGCTGGAAACTCCCACATACTATTATTTGTTTATAGCGGGAAATCATTGCCTGTTTTCATTCATGCTGGAAACTCCCACATACTAATACTGTTTATAGTGGGGAACCATTGTATACTGTGGTTCATATTGGGAAACAAACACATGCTATTAATGTTCATACTGGAAGCCACCACATACTACTGGGATAGAGAGATGCCTTTTGTTTAACAACTCAGTACAATGAAGAAACTGCCCATTTGCATGCCTTTCAGTACCTTACTAGTCAAATTAGTCCAACCATCCATTTCCTATACTAGCGTGCACTTCGTTTTTGACTGATGTTTATTTGTCTACCTAATACAGGGCATCTGGAAGCTTGGCAGACATGCAACAATTTTTCTATTTCCACCAATATAATCACATAATACAACTTCACTAAAGCCGTGATGTGAGGCAACTGCCAAAGAAAATATCAACTGAACATCAAAAGTTGCCTTAAGGCTATTACCTTATTTATGTATGTATAATGTTCATCCAACTACTGATCACAATTCACATTATATAATATGCAAGCAGATCAGGAGCTACCCTGTTTGCATTACCATAATCATTCTCCCCCATTCAGATGCCCTTTATTTCCATCTTTTCCAATTTGGGAACACCTTTATTAAGCAAGCTTTACATGGCTTCAATTTCAAAGTCTGTTGGGTGGATTTCAAAGTAAAGTTGTCTTTTAAGGATATTCTAATTTTAGTAATGGCTGCCATATTTGATGATGTTTTAAAACTGATGGATTGGCATCATTTGTACCAAGCTGAAAAAGCCTTCTGTATTTGATACCAGTCTGCATCATTTTAACCATGAAGCTGGGATGCTTTCTATCAAATCTGGTCTATTACTGCTGAATAACTTTTGAGATAAAGTTGCTTAACTGTTTATCTATTGATAGCCGTATTTGAGCGTAAATCAGCATCACTTGTAAAAATCTGAAAGTCCTTCATTCAAGGGTGATGTCAGATTTTTTCGAATTATGTTTAGTGGATTTTAAGAAAAAGTCTTAAAAAGTTTCTATTTATAGTACTAGCAGCAATATTTGATGGAAGATCATCATCATTAGCATAAATCTGATAGCTATTTTTTGTCTGGATGCTTTTTATATTTTAGTCATGGTTGCCATATTCAATGTTCGATTGGCATCATTTGTACAAACTTTAAAGTCCTTAATGTCAGAATGCTATCAAATTTAGCCCACTTATTATCAAACAGTTTTTGAAAAGGATTCACTTAATGGTTTTTGTATTTTTCTTATCTACTCCTTTTTTTGGGAAAATCTGTATCATTTGTATAAAAATGAAAGGCCTTGATGTTAGGACACTTTCCATCAAGTTCAATAAAAGTCTGCTGAGCAGTTCTGGAGAAGACATTTCAAGGTTTTTAGTAACAGTGGCCATATGTAATGGTGAATCAACATCATTTAGACAAATCTGTAATACCCTTATGTCAGCATACCTTCTGTAAAACTTAGTCAAGTTAGGAAAATTTTGTAAAAAAAACAAAAAATTGTTTTTAGCAATGCCTAACATATTGGCACAAACTGAAGAAACTGAAATGGTCATGATGTCAGAATGCTGTCTGTAAAATCATGTGCAAAGTAATGAGCATGGATATAACAGCTGTGAGTGGACAACACATGATGCATGACAGACGAAGAACTACCCTTTAAGCCCACTCAAGCATATGGCTCACTCAAGCACATTGCCTGGTGAGCTAAAACAGAAGAGGAAACAAAGACTACTAAATGACCCTCGTAAAGAAATGTGGAGACATATATTACATGGTAAATTTGTCATACTTTATAATTTGTTTTGACTAAGCTACTTAACCTTTCAAATATGGGAATGCCAATATTAAAGAAGATTTTAGCAAATTCCAAAAGGAGCAACACCTAAATTTGAATAACTACAGTAAGTGCAATGAATGCAGAGCCACTAATCTATCAGGAAGATATATATATATAACACTTCATCACGTAGATCATTATTATCTATCATGTGCACAAGTGTCTGATTTCATTCTCATCATGATTATATTGTCTCTGTACACAATGCTTCATCAGGAATTATAATTCCTATCACACTACCATGAATTAAGTGTACCCTTATTCACACATTAATTTATTTATATTTACAATGTAGCAGGTCAGTATACATTATATGCATTGTACCGGTATCCCTCCAGTTCATAGTATTATTTACTGTATTTATATTTACAATGTTGCAGGTCTGTGTACATTATATGCAGTTCAAATGATAACATGTTTCCTAATAATTACAAGTTTAATAGTTGGCATTTAATTATCTGAGCACTAACCCAGGATGTCCTTGAACCATTTGGGTTTACTTTCCCATACGACTCCGATGAGGTACACAGGAATGCCAGTAATGACCATGATGATGCCAATGAAACACTCCATGGGACTGGATGTGAGAGGCATGATGATAAGAAACAAGCAGATGACCATGAAAAACACAGGAAAGCAAATGTTGACCTGCAATACAAGAGAAATTGTTTTTAATATGCATTATATGTATGTTTGCACATATTAATGTTTGATGGCAACCCAGCACAATAATAAATATATGATGCCACTCAAAGGTTCTAAAAAGGGAAAAATTAAAAGTACATGCTGCTGTGAAATAAATTCAAGATTTCAAAATGATACAAGGAAAACTTATAAATACCAAGAATTAAAGATGTATAATATCATAGAATTCAAGGGGTCATGAATGTGGAAGCCTGTGTATAAATTCATCATGAACTGCAATTATTTCAGATTTCCTTTCTTTTATGCAAAACTGTAAAAATTTAAGCCAGTCAGTCACAACCATATCATCAAAACACCATTTTTAAAAATCTAATGTCTTCACTACTTACATTTAGAAAAGTCATTGCTTCTAAACTTCCATATTTTGTCATGTTGGTTAACATTCAATGTAGGGTGGCACCCAATGGCACTTGAAAAATGTCAACTCTTTATTTCTTGAACTTACCTTAATGTTTCTTTCCATATCTGGCCGTGAATATCGCAGATACAACAGTCCAGCTATGCTGACACCAATAAATGCTGACTCAACAAAACTGGTATAGTTGATAAGAGCATAGACATCGTTGGATGACAACATGATCAAGGACATGAAACACTGCAAACAAAAAACCCCACACATTCTTTGAAATTTCTATCTATTTAAGGTTGTTTCTCACTACAATGCTGCTAAGCACATCCATACAAGTGTACTGCCAAGCATAGCCACACGAGTGTACTGCCAAGCATAGCCACACAAGTGTACTGCCAAGCACATCCATAGAAGTGTACTGCCAAGCATAGCCACACATGTGTACTGCAAAGCACATCCATACAAGTGTACTGCAAAGCATAGGCATACAAGTGTACTGTCAAGCAAAGCCATACAAGTGTACTGCCAAGCATAGCCACACAAATGTACTGCCAAGCATAGCCATACAAGTGTACTCCTAAGGATAGCCATACAACTGTACTGCTAAGCACATCCATACAACTGTACTGCTAAGCATAGCCATACAAGTTGACTTCTTCGCAAGTGAGTCTCCTTATGCTGAGACATGTTTAATAACAAAATCTACATTTATCTTCAAAATGGAATCCATGACAATATTTGTGTTATATCAGGGACCATGTTATATGAGGGACCATATTATATCAGGGACTATGTTAAATGAGGGACCATATCATATCAGGGTCCATTTACATGAGACCATATTATATCAGGGACCATATTATATAATAGGCCATGTTAAATGAGGGACCATTTTGTATCAGGAGCCATGTTAAATTACAGTATTTTATGGTGAGGAACCACTCTATTTATCTACCTGTCTACCAACACATATACGTTAGTATAACCAGTATTCCTAATCTGCAAGTTTTTGGAGACTTGCATTTACTGCTGCTAAATCAATAATTCATAAGAATATGGTTAGGCAATTGAGATTCTACTGCATACTGCTTCATCTTTACCCTCAAATTTTTAAACTGCAACCTTGGATCAACACAACAGGCAACTAAAAATGTTAAGTGTTGCAAAAGCAGATGGCTGCATTGTTAGAAATTGTAACTTTGTAGGTGTTTAAGTTGGCTGTTACTGAAGACAGCAGCGTATGTATTTTCAGATCTTATAGACTCTCTCCACACCCACCATACTGTTTTTTTCTTCTTCTGCAAATCAACATGTCTAAGTCATTTATCCCATGATCTCAATATCAATGTACCATTCTTACCAGACTGATTAACTGTATAGATACAAATGAGTAACAGTGACTGGTAATGTGAGATGAATCTGATAAAAATACTTAGACAATAATTTGTCCATTTTCAGACATTTAAAAGTTTGGAAATGTAAAAGTTTTGAAATAGACTTTACAAAGATTTTAAATTTCAAACTTTTGTTTGTTGGAGAGAAAGAGGGTAAAAGAAATAAAAATGTCTTTCTTTTCTGATTTAGAGCCATTTCTTTTCAATCAGATGTATACAGCTTAACAGTCCTTAGTTTCTCATGGTTACAACTGATACCTCTAGTACAGCATTATCATAAAAAGCTGTGGAAGTAAACAAGCTTTGATCCTAAACATAAAAAAATATATAATGAAATTTTTATTCTTACCCCAAACATCAGTGATGGCATCGGAGTATAATGTTTGATGCTTATTGTGGCCAGAAATCCTGGTAAATGACCCTGCCGAGCACCAACAAAGAAAAGCCTGTAAATAAAATTACATGTAAAGCATTAATACTAATGCACTTCACATTCAACTGTGAACAGCACAGACCCAGCTCTGCTATTCCACAATACATCTACAAATAAAGGTCTATGCAGTTTGCTTGGAATTACACCTAAAATCAGCATGGATCTGGATCAATGCTCTTAACAACAGAATGTGCATTATACATGGATACAGTGAATGGCAATTTAAAACAATCAAGCAATGCCAGACAGAATATTACAACACTAGCAGGTGAGCATTTTTCTGATACAGTGTTATGCCAGTACTGTTTGAACTATATTTTATGAACACCTTGTGAATAGATACGAACTGCCTCTGAACTCTGATGTCTGATTTAGACTGAATGTTTGCACCATTTGGCACTGGCAATAAATATACAAAACTGTATATTTTTATCGAAACTGCTTTATAACACTGCTTTATAACAGAGTTTTGCTTAGCCAAGTTGGGTGGATTTCAAGGTAAAGTTGTCTTTTAAGGATATTCTATTTTTAGTAATGGCTGCCATATTTGATGATGTTTAAAAACTGAAAAAGACAGACCAAGGTTTTAAATGTTTAGCATGAAAAATCTTCATGACTTGACTTTGAACTAGCAAAAACACTGATGAAATCATGATTTGAAAATACAAATTCCTAAAATATGCATCCAGGGCAAACAGAGCAGGTGGAGGTGCATTATCAGACATTACTAAAACATCAACTTCATCAAAAGAATACCCATATTTGGAAAGTGAAGCTCATTCATGCCTTCTGCAATCAACAAGTAATAAATGGGCTTTTTTGCAATATGTGTCCAGCAGAATGTACAGTAGCTGCCACTGAAAGCACATCCATCTGGGAAATGGTACAATTTGCAGGGGAAGTAATTATGTATTATAGTTTAGAACACAGTTTGGATCTGCTGATCTGAACAAAAAGGAACATCACAGAAAATAATCTAGATTTTATATTTGGTACAAAATTAATGTACAGCAACATGTGAGGCATAATGTAATTTACAGGTGCACTGGAAGCTTGTTGGACATTCCCGCCTCGTTTCAGATCACATACCACAATTTGACAAGCCTGTTTCATTAAATATGTGTTGGCCTCTAATTTTGCTATAAACAATGCAGTGCACAAAAGATAATAAAATAGAAGCAATTTATCTTACCTGGTTTTCTTATCTGAATGACTGCTGTTTTGCAAACACTGTTTCAAATGGCTGAGAAGTAAAGCTAATTCAGAAGAAAAAATATCAATACTGATCCAAATGCCCATAAAGCAGAATTTCGGTATTGTTTAAGACAGCTCCATGAGTGTATATTTTTTTAACATAAAAAGACTTTCCATGAGATTGTAGTAAAATGTAATGATGCCAAAATATATCAGGGGAAAATTTTATATGTGCTAATTATCTCTGGTTGAAATTCATGAAACGTGAATAGATGTGACATGCCAAACAGGGTTGATTTACAGGTAGCTTAAATTTAGTTAACTTACCTAGATGACGTAAATATAGCACCATTCACACCTCCAAAAGTTGAAAAGGCAACAAAAAGAGGCATAATCCATGCCATTACTCCATAAGTTCGGTCTGCAAATGTCTGAAAGAGACATTAAACACATACAAAATTAAATGGGTTTCATCACAATGCCACAAGTAAACAAAACTGGAAAGAGACTGGCAAAACACAACAAAATTTTTTTTAAAAATTACATGCCAATTTATATTTGTTAATTCTGATCTCTTAATACTAACTACTGAAAGAAAAAGCAATCACAAGAAATATTTTTATGCTGCATTAAAAAATGAATAATAAAGGAAAGTGGCATGCATTACTACTGCACTTGTACCCTCTAATTTGTAGTACATCAATTATGAATATCATAACTATATTTTATAATTTCATTCTTTCATACAAGAAACATTTTTCAATTACACAGTTGCAAATATTTTTACTTGATAATGACCTGAAAATTATAAAACCAATGATATAATTTTTTTTATCTGATCCAAAAATAGATGATAAGTACATGATGAATTGCAGGTAATATGAAACAAAGTTTTTGTTTTACAAATGGTAAATGTTGTACCTTTAAGGGTAAAATAATGGTACAATTTTGTATTCTCCAAAACACTGATAAGGAGATACATAAATATTACAGCTTACCACTGCCACGGCATTTGATGCCAGCATTTCCTGTGGTGTCATCACGGCAAAATAGGCAATGTTGGCCAAAACATAAATCATTGTTACCAATGGAATTGATATCCATATTGCACGGGGAAGGTTTCTGTAAGTTGGAAACATAACCGTCATTAAATGTGTGCTGTATTTATTCAGTGATAAGCCCATGCTTGCAAATATGTCCAACTTGTACCTTATTTCAGCGTATTTCACCAAGGGTATCTTATCCCACTTCCACAACCACCTTTTTTCCCTCTTTTTTTCACAAATTTACAAGGCTGAACCCTTGTTTTATAATGAGATGAAAGGGTTGCCAGAAGAGATATATAAATATTACAGCTTACCACTGCCACAGCATTTGATGCTAACATTTCTTGTGGTGTCATCACAGCAAAATAGGCAATGTTGGTCAAAACATAAATAATTGTTACCAATGGAATTGATATCCATATTGCACGGGGAAGATTTCTGTAAATTGGAAACATAACCATCAATAAATGTATATTATATTTACTCAGTGATAAGCCCATGCTTGATAATACCCAATGATAAGCCCATGCTTGATAATACTCAATGATAAGCCCATGCTTGATAATACCCAATGATAAGCCCATGCTTGATAATACCCAATGATAAGCCCATGCTTGATAATACTCAATGATAAGCCCATGCTCGATAATACCCCAAACACATTTTTCATTTGCTGTATCCATATTTCAGCATATTTTACTGATTATGTCCTTGTCCATGGCTTGTACAGCCTTAGTCATTTGCAAATGTGGTTAGTGTGCTACTACAAATCAAGAATCAGCTGAGCTGCTCATTTCTGAAGCTTTTGAATTCCATCTAGTTTGGAACTAATACAATTTTGCAATATTGTTTAACAGCAGTCAATCATTGTAAGAATATAAGCATTATAGTAAAGAATTCCTGAATCCTTTGCCCGGTACTTTTTTTTATGCTACTAAGCAATGAAATTTTAGATGTGAGTGACTGCGCTTTGTCTACATGTTTTTCCCACTTAAGACTTCTGCCAAAAATTACTCCTAATAGCTTCTCATAGTTGACATTTTCAATTGCCTTATTATTAATGTAGAGTAATATGTCTTTCTTCTTTAACTTCACAAGTTGTTTAGATGTTCTCATAAGCATGCGTTTTGTCTTAGATTCAACCTATTACCATCTTATTCTGTTTTGACCATTCTGCAATTGATGTAAGGCCTCAACTTAGTTTGCATTGCTACTTGATGAAGAAATCACTGCATCATCTGCAAACATGTCAGTATTTGTATACTGAGTACAGAGTGGAAGGTCACTGATAAATAAAAGAAAGAGAAGGGGACCAAGCACAGAGCCTTGTGGAACACTGTGTCTTATATAATGGGGGTAAAGTGGACATTTCCCATACAGACTAGTTGATTCCTATCACAAATATGAATTAAACCAATTTTTTGTAAGGTCATAAAATCTATAACAATATAGTGTAATTAGGAGAATGACATGTGAAACTATATAAAAGGCTTTCTTAAAATCTAAAATTAGTATGCCAGTTAGGTTTATTCATTTCTTCCAGCCATTAATCAGTTAATTTTTAAGAGCTGTTTGACATGCATGCATTTTGTGGAACCCAAACTGCTCCTTGTGGAAAAGTAAAATACATTATAGTAGTTATAATCCTGTTTTGCTAGATGTTTTCCAAAAATCTTTGATAAAACTGGTAGTATAGAAATGGGTCTCTAACTTCCAGGATCACTTCTACATCCTTGTTTTAAAAATGGAGTAATTTTAGCAAACTTTAGTTTATTTGGGAAGACACCTAAGTACTACTGAGGTTAATCATGTAGGTAGCAGATCATGCTAGAACTGGTGCTGATAACTGTAGGACCTTTGGTCCCACCTGAATCTGCACCACATGACATTTTTGTGTTCATTTTGCTAAGAGTGTAGAGAACATCATATTCACTCACAATATCAAGGGCATATTAAAGATCATAAGGAACTCTAGCCTTTACAAAAGTTATGATGGGGTTTAAGTCAAGGATATGACCATTTTGTTCATTTTCAGAATATATAGTTTCTATATGGGTAAAGAACTGGTTCAACATGTCAGCTATATCCTGCACTGAAGAAGCAAAAATATCATTACAACTCAACTGAGTTGGAATGGAGTGTTTTTTAATGGATTGAGATCATTCAGATACAGCCACAAGGAGCTTAGAATGTTTGTTTTCTTTAAAACAATTTGCACAGTAACTTTTCTTAGATTCATTTATTAAAAAGTTTACTTTTTATTTTGCCATTTTTTTAAATAGCTTTTTCAGTCTTTATTTTTGTGAAACTTATCCCTTTTATCAGTAGTGTAGCTAGGATACTTCGGTCCCTATGCAAAGCTTACTAACGGGACCCTGCCTAATCTATGGTGTAAAAGAAATAATTCATGGGCTTTGTATACTATTGACATATGGTAGCTTTTCTCCTGCCTTTCATGTCTATATTCCTTTATTTCAGAAGTTATTCATTTAGGTTGATATTGATGTTTGAGGCATTTTATTTTTGTTAGTGCATGTTTGTTTTGAATGTTATTAAAAAGTTCATACCACAAGTCAAGAGCAGTATTAATGTCAAAAATATTTTCGATCTCATTGAAAGGAATTTGAGCCAGGCTGTAAAGGAATTCTTTTTTATCAAATCTTTAATGCCTCTGTACTTTATTTCTGTGTGATGTCCAACACTGAGATGTGTGATGTCCAACAGAGAGATGTGTGATATCCAACAGAGAAACGTAACCACTTTATGGCAAGTGATTGTGTTTCATATTGAAAATTTCATGAAAACTGTTAGAAACATAGTGAAGTCAAAATTGTGAATTTGTACATGTTATATAGTAGAAATGGTCAATTGTCTTTAATGTACTGGAAATCTCCTACCTGGAGTTACCCACCTTAGATGATATACAAATAAAAATACAATTTATTCTAACTCAGTTTACTTCAAATTAATAAATGTATATTGCTCTAGGTATTGGGAGGTCTAATCATATCATGAAACATTTTGTACACAATAAAATACTGATATAAAATGTTAGCTTTTCTAAAATAGGAATTCTACTAAAAACTTTCCAATAACCTGTAAATCTTCTACTCAAGTAGTACTAATATTCAGTGATAGCTGCCTGCTACAAAACAAAGTTTGTTAAACTGCTGATAAAGGAAGAAATTAGTTCCTCAACTTGCCATTCTCCTGTTAACTGACCATCTTTACTTAAGTATAAAATATGCACAGTCTCACATAATAACTGGGAACAAGTCCAAATAACTCAATAAAGCAAGCTTAATTAAACAATAAACTAACCCTGTCAATATCTCCATCTGTTCAGCAAAAAGAGAGCAATTCAAACTGCCAACAGTTTATAATTGGTCCATCAAATGGTAATTGGATTGGCATGATACTGCAGTAACTGGAGCAAACGTTGCCACAGGAAATTGAAATCAATGAAAGCAGTTCATGAGTTTTTACCCATGTCAGGCAAAACACAAGACAATTTCTTGAATCTGCTATCAAAGCACATTGGAACTGATTCACAGAAGCATTGCTTTCTTTGGAACAGTCAATAAAAAACATGTTCCTAAGATTTATGCTTTTGTTTCAAGTGATATGATGTTGCTCCATTCTAATGAAACTTTCGATGCCAATACTGAAATATCTACTAATATTCAAACACTTTCAATTTAACTGTATCCCCTTAACAAAAGGAGATCTGGGAAAGAAATCTAACTTTTCTTGCATTCAATTATTATTCCTAATATGGGAAGGTCAACTACTGAGATTCATTTTCCACACTCCAAAAAGGTGGATGATGAACAAATTTACTGCTTTGAAAATACTGAATGCTTTTAAAAAACAGGAATACTGCATATATAGTTTTAAGAATTTCTGACTATAAAATGAATTGTCAAATTCCAGTGCAATATATTAAACTTTAAGTGACATTTTGTAATTACTGTACCCACCGGTGTATAACACAAAGCTAACTGCAAGCAGCATTGACTCTAATCTGCCATTGCAGATCACTGTCCAATCTGTTAATTCTATATACAATTGTTAGTGACGGACCCCACTCTAACAAAGCAATTCAGTATAATGCAACTAAAGGTCAAAGGTACCAGTTATGTACATGAAAAAATAGTTCCCTACACAGCATACAAAGGGAGGTGGGGGGAGAGAAAATAGCAAAGACGTACTTGAAAGGATCTTTTAGTTCTTCTGTGACAAAATTCAAGTAGTTCCTGCAAGAAAAAGATATGTCGTTTTTACATCATGTCATGGAGATTAAATACAAACATCCTACATGACAATGTTACGCATTATTTTCTTTAATAAGTATTTATCAAGATTAAAAATCCAATGGATTTAGTTATCTGCATTATCTAATGTATAACATATACAGTAAAACATCTGTATCCTCTTTTACAAGATATTCAACTATTCAATTCCTTACCCATAATATATATATATATATATATATATATATATATATATATATATATTGTTACATGTAGGCTCGTACAAAAGTAACAAAAGAAAAGAGTGAAGTCAACAAGCTTTGTAAATTTTAACAAAATAATTTATTTCCCTAGAAAACACAGTAAAAATATGAAATAGGACTTACGGTTTGTGAATATAATCCAAAAATTAATCCTAGAATTAAAAACTATAAGTCCTATCACTAAACAGTTCTAATTGAATCCAGGTTCGAATCTCAATGAAGTTCCAATATGGAAGACGATGACGTCAGATGAGGTCGTTGTACAGAAAGCAACAGATCTCGTTGAAACACAATTTATAATGTTCTGTTTAGAATTCCAGAATAAATTTCCACTGAATATCTTTGTCCCAGAACTTTTATAAAAAAAGCACTTGTGTAGTTTTCTAGAGAATAAATTATTAAATTCCAAAAATTAGAAGAACTTCAGAACAAGCTGGCAACAACAATAAAAACCTCTTGAGCCCTCATGATTTAAAATACGACTGAACCAGAAAACACTGAGATTGAGAATTAAACCCTCAATTTTAGATCACATGGTGGCCCACGTGGTCACCCAGATGGAACAATGCAGTAAAAGCGCACAGCCAATAGACACATAAGCCTTGAAAGAACTTAACGAATCTTACTATAAGATTCAATAAAAAAAGTTGTTTACAAATTAGAGCTATCACGCAAGCAGAACATGACCTTGGTAATAGCAGCCAATCATTTTCACTCGATGTTTACAAAATCTACGAACCAAGGTGAGCTAAAAATAGTGCTTAAGCAACGATTACATTCTAATCAGGTCAAGTGAATTTTCCGAAAAGAGATTCAAATCCAATGAAAATTATCATTACAATAAAATGTAATGAAACAAAATTAAAATAAAAAAGAATTTAAAACTAACACACAAATAATTAAATTACATATACATAACAATATATATATATATATATATATATATATATATATATATATATATATATATATATATATATATATATATATTTATATATATATAACATGGAGATATAACACCAGTCTGTATTTAAAACAAAAAGTCACATTAAAACACAGTGGCTTTATCTCAAATATACTGATATAAATTGTAAACAGAACTTATTTATTATGTATGACAAAATCTTGATGACCCATTTTAAGAGTTCTTTAAATATAACTTAAACATGCTAAAATATGTAGAAAATTTAGCGCTGTTCCATGCAAGCATACAAACCCTAACATATATATAGGAACAATTAAAACTAATTAACACATGCTTCAGAATTTCTTAAGGGAAAGTAAAAATAAAAGCAATAATACCATCAAAGCAATACAACAGAAGATATTTCAGATTGATAAAAAAAATGTGTGTATATTTTAAATAATACCAGTTATGTTCCATTATAGACAGATAAAATACAGTATTTGCCTGAGTATACACCTACCCATCTATGAACAATGTCAAATAATACCTGCTATCACAAACTGCATTTACAGATTAGATCCTGACACAAAATGCACTGACGTCTCAGAACCCGACACAAAATGTACTGACATCTCAGATCTTGACACAAAATGTACTGATATATCAGATCTTGACACAAAATGCACTGACATATCACATCTTGACACAAAATGCACTGACATATCAGATCTTAGTACAAAATGCACTGACATATCAGATCTTGACACTAAATGTACTGATATATCAGATCTTGACACTAAATGCACTGACATATCACATCTTGACACAAAATGCACTGACATATCACATCTTGACACAAAATGCACTGACATTTCAGATCTTAGTACAAAATGCACTTACTGATCAGATCTTGACACAAAATGCACTGACATATCAGATCTTGACACAAAATGCACTGACATATCAGATCTTGACACAAAATGCACTGACATATTAGATCTTGACACAAAATGCACTGATAGATCATATCCTGACACTGAATGCATGTACAGACCAAATCCTGACAATAAAAAATAAACAGAACATATCCTATTCATTTTACTCATGATTTTATAAACAGCATGAACCCCAATCTGTGGTGTACAAGAGAATCCTGCCACACAATCATTACTTACCATATATACTTGCTTATAAGTCCAACAGCAAACTGCAAAAACCCAGATTTACTGTCGCATAATACGACAACAAATCTGGGTCTGTGTAGTTTGTTATGAGTAAATTAGTAGAACAAACATCTGCAGATGCATTATGTTATGGCAGATCAGGATCTTTGTTGTTTTCAGGTTTACTCAACTTGTAAGAGAGTGTATATATGGTAATCAGCATTCTGTCCAGTTTATTTTGAATTAGTAGCAAGAAAAATTAACATGTAATGCAAAGTACATTTTGAGAAATGTAACAATTACTCCTGTCAACATATTTTGATCATGTGTTTAGGCAATACCTGGATGAATATGTGTGTAATATATCCTTGATTGGGGCCATGGCTAATCAGTAATAACGGAATTTTATTTATGATCTGTACATCCATATTTTTAATGCTGATATAAATTTGCACTTAAGTCAAAACTTGTTTCTCATCTCAGTTTGGGAGTTTTCAGTTTAATGCACCATATATCTCAAATTCAACGATTTCCAAATTTGTTTTTTAATCTGAAAGTATTATAAACATGTCAGGTTCTCTGTATTCACTGATTCATGTACAAGTACCAGCAAGTAACATGCTGGTGTAAATTGATTCCAAACTGGCATTATTCCTCAAATTGCTTCAGCGATTGAAATGATTATTTTGAATCTTTCAATTTCAAACAGTTAACAAATTTATTACAAGTGACTTGACTGAAAAAATATGGTGAAAGCACACCTCACCCACACCACAAAAAAGCAAACAAACTGACATGCTGGTATTCCAGGCAAAAGTAAATAACACAGAATTGAGGAAAAACTGACAGTCAAACAGTGAAATTGGGTCGCTAAAAATATTGCCAATTTTTGGTGTTTGTTCAATAACTGAGTGACATCAGCAAATGAATATAGGAAGTGAAAAGAAATTCACATGAAGACTGGAAAAGCTGAGAAAGACTTGAAACCCCTGCTGCCTACACTATTCACCTTTGTTTGATTTCTGCATCAACAATACACACAATGAGGATATTGGTCAAATCTGTGCAACTTCAAATACTTGCCCAATATTTTGCAGAAGTGGAAACTCTACAGATATATGGATTGATCTAGATCCTAAAATATCCTGGCCACCTGTGCTCACAAAAACTAATCAGGGTAAAACTACAGAGACCATTGCCCCAAGCTGCCATCTGGTACTGTGTTTTATCTGGGCAAATAGTTTTATCAAACCAGAGTCCTGCACCATTTAATCTAATCTACAAGAAAGCTAGTAAACTTAGCTTAAAATTTCACAACAAAACAAACTCTTTAAAACAGCTGGGCCATTTCCTTCTCTTTATAGGTGAAAGGCAAAGCAAAACACACCATGAGAAATAGAATGAAAATGTAATTTAAGAATTGTAATATTGTAATATGTTGGACAAACACTTCAACAAGTTTCTAAGAGAATGAATAATCATCACTTTCATATAAAAAATTATAGAGATCCTCAGTTTTCCTCTAATATTTCAACACATTTTAATACTAATAATCATTCTCTACTCGATTTTTCTTTCATGCCAATAAATATTGTGCATGGAGACATGAATAGGCTCATAAAAGAAACTTACTGGATTCATAAATTAGATACTTTGTATCCTAATGGCCTTAATGCCAACACACTATATAAAATTGTATAATTTTTTTAAATTTTTTTTTTAAATTGATAAATTGTATATCCTTTATAACAACATAATTATATGTATGACTGTTTGTCTTTATTTTATTTTATAACTTTTATGAAATAAAGACAAATTCTTGTACAATTTTTAAAATCAATAATTAAAAAAAAATTCATTTCAAACTAATTTGGTGTAATGGGGGCAATTCTTTACAAAACCTAAATAGGGCTTTCTCCGCTTGATTGAAAAAAGGAGGGGGGGTGTTGATGCACACCAGTGAAGTTAGTGGACGAATGGACGGAGTGAAGCCTTCAAATAGTCACCACATATTTCATTTATTCTAACCCAGGTTCATTTCTATTAAAATGATACTCGGTGATATAATTTAGTTATTGGAGATAGAGAAAGTAAGACAGAAAGTTCTAAAAGCAGAACGACAGAGAGAAGAAAAAGAAAAATAGCTCATTTCATTAAAGTGAAATTATTACTTACTGAAATCAAGAAGATAAAATATCAATGAAAATAATAAGGTTTATTTAAAGTAAATAATTAGTTAAATAAGCAGTTACAAATGAAGGATATGTTTCAGGTGGATGGAGACAAAACTTAAGAAGGAAATTAGGAAAGTATAAAATAATCTGATGTAATTAATGGGGCCAAGCTGAATTTCTTACCATCTTGTACGCCAAAACAAACCAGATGATTATATCGTCTCAACAGAGTAACTCTTGAAGTCTGGTCTAACACCAAAACAATGGCGAATGTATTAATCTTCAATAACCGCAAACAGAGATTCCATGCGCTGTGACCGGACTATCCAACATGCACAGAGAGTGGACACATGCGCTGACCGGTAAAAATGGTCCAATATAAACAGAGCTTAAGTAAACACTTCATGTAGAAAAGAGGGGGGGGGGAACTTTGACTTTCAGTGTAAATAAGTCCTAAATTTGCCACATCGTATATTAAAGAACTACTTCAAGTAAATTACACATTAAATTTCCATCCACCATCACATTGGTATCTGTTAAGATGCACAATTAACTGCAATACAACCTAGATCCAGTCAATAAGTCAACACATAATCACCAGCTTTGCCCGTTATCTTCTGGAGAATTAATTTTGCCCAAATATTACAGTCCAGTTTGGATAGAGTCTTATTATAATTAAATGCACTTAAAAGCAATGCCAAGATCTTGAATGAGTACAATGACTTCTTGTATAGAAAAAGGTATAATTTTATGGTTCCAAACTTGTAACTCAACATTACACATATGAAATGAATGAAGGAAAATTCAGTAAAGCAAAATTTTTGATTTGGATATTTCAAAATAAACATTCCAGGAGGCCCAAATTAATATAGCAGGATCAGCACTGACATTATCCATATCA
Source organism: Megalonaias nervosa (assembly GCA_016617855.1). Classification (NCBI taxonomy): domain Eukaryota; kingdom Metazoa; phylum Mollusca; class Bivalvia; order Unionida; family Unionidae; genus Megalonaias; species Megalonaias nervosa. The sequence goes on from JAECUM010026540.1 coordinate 39,590, forward strand.
GTTTACAGAGAACATAATAAATGAGATTCATGACCATAACAACATTATGAAAGGAAATGTGTTATAATGAAGGACACTGTAGCAACGGAATGTTGTATTATTAAAGGAACTATGCTATAATGAAGGACCCTATAGTGAGGGAGTGCTGTATCATAAAAGGAACTGCATTAGAATGAAGGACTGTATAGTGAAAAAGTGCTATGTTATGAAAGGACCAATGTTATAATGAAGAACACTATAGCAAGGGAGTGTTGCATTATTAAAGGAACTGTGCTATAATGAAGGACCCCATAGTGAGGAAATGCTGTACTGCAAAACAAAACATAAAAGTTTGGAAAAGCAAAGTTTATATAGAATCAAACTTTGAATATTACCATCCTGCATATGAGAAAAGTCCTGAGTAAAACGCTAATGCCACTTTTCCTGGCTCTTGCTGTGAGTTTTCAAATGGTGCTTCAAAACTGTCTTCTATATCGCCTACAATAAATGATGCAAATGCTCATGGGTTAGATGTGAATAAATAAATGGTCATGCTGAGACTTATTCTAATCATTCAAGACATCTTGGTGGATACAATTTTGTACACGAGGTGTATTTGTATATTACAAATTAAATAACATTCAGCAACAGGGTCCACATTTTCACAAGGTTTAAAACTCATGATCTAGCTCAAAATGTTAGAATCCGATATTCAACAGGTCTACATCATTAAAATTCTGCATGCTTGAAAAGAGTCAAAGATGTAAAAAAATCTTGCAACATTCCATGATTCCAACTTAACCCAAAGTTGCACATTGAAACAATGTTAAGATTTGTGGGTTTTTTAAAATTCCATCTCAAGATTTCTTTTTCAAAAAGTCTGAAGAATAAGGCCCATGTTCGTTAAAGGTTTTAAATTAGAAACTCAAAGTACCATAACTTGGACAGGATAACTGTTATTACATACTCCCTTGCAAGTACAATTGCAAACAATATAGACCCCAATTTGCCATCACATAATGTACCAGCAGATCAGGGTCTATATTGTTTGTTCTATAATTACTCCTAACAAACAACATAGACCCAGATCTGCCAATGCATTATACAATACCAGATCTGGGTCTCAACAGTCTGCAATTGTACATGATTTTTAAGCAATTAGTTACAAAAGTTTGCCATTTTTGTAAACTTGGGTACATCAGTGTTAAATTTCTAAGACATAGGTGCCTCCTAAATGTAATACTAAGTTTAGGGTTTTGAACTTAAGCTAAAATTTCTTGTTCAAAATGATTTGAGAATACTGGATTCTCTTAGATTTGAGAAAATAAAAAGAAACTTCGATTACATAGGATATTGTCTCTTAGATTTATAGTAGTTCCTCCCTCATTTACCTGCCATGGATAAGTGTCCAGCCTCATTTTGATCAACCTTTCAAAGTAGCTAAGAACCATTACAAGAATGATTGATTGATTGATCAGTGTTTACCAGCACATGAACACATAAAAAATTATATCCTGCATGGGCCTTTGGAGTAGAGTGTCTTTCCCAGACATGCCATGATGGCTGACCCCACCTGAATTAAAAAAAACCTACCTTCTGGTCCCAAGTCCCATACTCTAACCACTGCACCGCAGTGGCTCATTTTATTTACAAGAAGCAATTAAGTATGCATAGGCTGCATTGGCATTTCCTTGGGAAAGGCACTTACCATATATACTCGCTTATGATAAGAGTCCAACTGCAAACTGCAAAAACCCAGATCTGCTGCTGCATCATGCATTGGCAGATCTAGGTCTGTGCAGACTGTTTGGAGTAAACAGTAGAATAAACAACATTGACCCTGGTCTGCATGCAAATTATGATCTTTGTTGTTCACAGTTTGATTCGACCACTAAATGTGCTGAAAGTGCCAAACCGTTCTGATCATTATTAATTTTTCATGCAAGATATTTCTCCCTGAGCACAATTTTGATGGATTCAAAATGGGTGACAGTGATCTCAGATGTAAAAATGCGGATAGTGCATAATATTATATGAAAAACTTCTGCCAGCAAAGAAATGCTTAAAAGCAAAAGTACATTATGTACATGTAATGAAACAAAGTTGCAATACTCTGTAGTCAGGATAGCTGAGCCAATACTGGCCTAGTGAATTGCAAATGTGGACATGTGGATGGATGGTGGAAGTGATGATGCAGACATCCTGCAATGAGTACAAATTACAAACATATTTGGGTCAACCATGTTTGCTGTCTGCCATGAATAGATAAATATAGCATGTATATATTTTGTATCTGCTCATGCATAATAGACCCAAAAATTACAATCAACCAAGACTAGTCTGGCCATTATATAGCATATTTATTCTATAACATGCCTATGTTCAAGGATAATCAGGTTTCCCATTTTCACAAAATTCTGGCAAATATTTACAAAGTATATCTTTACTTGATAGTGGGCCACCACAACTTGGTGACAAATTTACCTGACTGGACACCTGGTCTTATCATATGAGTAATTGTCTGGCTGATCTGGGTCTATGTTATTTGCTGTCGGGTGTGTCTTATATATGTGTAAATATGGTACATCAACAATAATGATTACACAAGCCATACAGTCTGGTTAATGAGACTATTTCTGACAGGGCAACTATCAAAGAATGCATCTTTTATACACTATATAGTCTATTCCCATTAATCATATATTGGCAAGAACAGTTTGAAACTCATTAAAAAATAATAATTATTATCCAAAAATTACTTTCTATTTTGCTTTTACTTTTAGCAGCATTGGTAGGCATAATTTTTACTAAGACCAGATGGTACACTGTTCACCCGATGATAACAGATCAGAAATGTACTGTAGTAACTCAACATTTAGCTTTATGAATCCATCAATCAACTGAAGCTTTTATTAGACCCGTAAAAGCAAAATGGATTTCATGCATTACGATATAAAAAACCTCAATCAGAATTAACACTGTTTTTTACAAAACTATATCACATGCAATGGCATGCAATTCTCATCTGTGTGCAACATAATTGGGCACATTTACAATCCAAAATAGTGCCGACCAAAAGATGTAGAATGCTCAGTTAGATTCTATGGGAAATCATTATTGTCTGCACAGAGTAAAACTGATTTTACCAATCCACCATGAAAAGAACAGAACACCTACATGTTTACTACTGGAAGCAGTCTAATATAGTTAGTCTGGACCAAATTTCTGGTACATGTGGTATATTCTAAGCAGGTCCCAGTCTAATCCAGACCAAACTTAACCTTTTCACCTTCTGTATGCATGCCCAAGGTCATTTAAGAGATTTAAATCCTGCAAGAAATTAATTGGTTTTGCACAAGGGAGCAAACCTTCCAAACTTATTTCTTATTTGATGCCCAAGAAATTATTATTAAAAACCAATTACATTCAACTGTTATTGGATGTATTAGTAATTACAGTACAGTCACTGCAAGAAAATAATAACAACTGAAACCCATGATATATCATAAATAACTTTTTAATTTCATTGAACATATTTTTGAAAAGGACAGTTATTTAGGATATCATCATCTTCACTTGCCAAGGTTTTCCATATGTTAACCTTATCTACACCTTGGCCAATTGATCAGATATTTCAGTGCTTTGTCCTAGGGACATCTATTGGATTTTATAGCTGCCTCCCTTATTATGTAACGTCAACTAACCAACAGCTGTAACAGTGGTGCTTTGTACATGGCCAAAAATGGTAAGAGGCAATTGATTTAAAAAGGATAATTTGCAAGTTTCACATCAAATGAATGACTACATACCAGAGAGAAGCCATTAGATGTGTACAGACTTGATTTTGGTCTGCCACAAAAATAAACTGAAAAAAATGTGCAGGGGAGGGGGTTTGGGGGTTCTCCCCCAATGAGGTCTCAAGGGATGGTGCCCCTGTGCCCTCAGCTGAAAATGCATGGTACACTCATATGACATTGCAAAACCTGTTACTTCTTCCCCCCACCAATCTTTTGAAAAAATAACATACTTTCACCAATAGACCACTCCAGTGGCCTAGTGGTTAGAGCATTTGCCTCGGATGTGGGAGGTCGCAGGTTCGAACCCCGGCCAAGTCATGCCAAAGACTTATAAAAATGGTACTGACAATTGCCTCCCTAGGCACTCAGCATTTTAAGAGTTATAGTTCCACTACTGAATAATGACAAGTCTTATAGTGAGGAAGTGCTGTGTTATGCCTTAATACAAAATGCACATTTCCAGCAATGGTATTAAGAAAAAGGGTTGGAAGAATAGGACCCATGTGTTTGCTTTTATTATTTTTTTCATCCAGTCCATGTTATAGTCTGCAATATAAATTTACCGGTTCAGATGTGAAACAACAGTGTCTCTTTTTGCACACTACATTCATTCATTCATTATTATTTATGCTGAGTGTTTCTAAGTTTTGTCACATGCTTCTTCACTATAATATTCATAACTGTGTAGATCCATACAAATTTAACAGCTTAATGGTGAAACTGCCAATTAAAATTTTTCTTACAGTTAAAGACATTCAGAATTAAGCATTGCTTTAAAAAAGTGACACCAAAGACTCAAACATACATAAACATTTTAAAATGTGAACTGTCAAGGTATATCATTTTGATTTTGTTAGATTTTTATTTAATGTTAAATTCATCAATCACAATCAATTAAATATACATTTTAAAGGTACAACTAAAACTGTCCATGTGCCATGGAGGTTTGCAACTATGATTCAATTAATGGGCCAAGTTCTATGTCAACAGGGGCTACAACTCAATACAATTTTAACACAAAACACTAAGTTACTTGATCTGGATGTTCTTAGTGTAAAGTCTCATGAAGACCTTCAAAATGAATGGCAATTGCAGGGCAAAGCTCCAAGCCAAACAAGGAGGTTATAACTCCATAACATTTCATGAGGAAAAGGTGAAAATCAAACATGACTTAGGTCTTCCTCAACCTTTATCACTCAATGAAATTTATTTCAATTCATGAAGTCCTTCAGAAGTTATTGAGCAGAAACAAAACTGAAAGGTCAAGTTCCAATTCAAACGGGCCACAACTCCATCATGTGTTGCCAGAAAACTGTGAAACATGAACTTGCCCTACACCTTAATGAAAAGCCTTATACCAATTTTATTTCATGGAATAAAGTCCTCAAATGTTCTTAAGCAAAAAAGAAAATACGAAGTTCCAAGACAAACAGGGACCATATCTCTATTAAACTGCCTGAAAATAGTGAAAACCTGGCTTTCTTTATGCAAAACCTCATGCCAAATGTCATTTCACTTCATTATGTTACAATAGGACAGCATCAGTGTCTGTAACTCTTCTCTACACAAAAATATATTTTCATCAGATGAACCATTTAAGATTTTTCAATACATTTTTATGTTGCTCACTAAGATAAAAAATTTAACTCACCCGAATTGCAATTTACTCTGCACAATTTTGTGAACATAAAAGAATGTTGGGTTTTTTTTAAAGCAATAAAGTATCATTTTCATCCCATTGGAAACTGCACAATAGAATTCAATTTATATACTTCTCTCTATTTGTTTACAGATTTGTTTCTTACAATCAGATGATTTTTTTTTTGATGACTCCTTATTTATTAATTCATTTACTATTCATACAAATTTAATTTATTCATTTAACTGTTTACTTGTTCATTCAATCTATGCACTTTGTGTGGACAATGTCCCCTGCCCCCACTATTACAGCATGCTTGGCAGTATTATTGGTTGGACTGGACCAAATCCATGTACACATTTAATTTGGGAATGGACCAAAGTTTGGTTGGAATGTTTTCTAATATTTAAACTTAACAGGACTGCTAATAGAAAATCCCTATACACATTTAATTTGGGAACAGACCAAAGTTTGGTTGGAATGTTTTCTAATTTTCAACTTGACAGGACTGCTAAAGAAAATCCCTGGAGGAATTCAGCAAGAGTCAAGGCATAAAATATTTTATTTTTAAAGTACAATCTTAAGTTTTCAAAATTAGTGGGAAAAAATGTATTGCATTTGATTGGTAATTACATTCATGTTGCTAACATAAAATGTATGTTCTTGTATTCATTCTCATTCTAAATTTTACAAACATTTTGTGCTTGTATCTGTCTTATTTAAAACACAACTTTTCTTTAGGTAGTTTTGGCATTTTTGTTACATTCCACGATTTCCAACATGCCAAAAAGCAGAACAGTTCATACCAGCCTGAGAACGAGAAGAGCCCTGAATAAAATGCCAAAGTCACACCCCCTGGGTGGAAAACTGACTCTGAGAATGGATTTTCAAAGTTCTCAGTGTTACCTATAATAGTATGAAAAATAAGAACAAGTGCATTTATATGGTGTGAGCGACAAAAACCTAGTGAAATAAATTATTAACAATGATTTTCCTTAAGAAAATACTTAAACATAACAAGAATAGAAGTTTACAAGATGTACACATCTTGTAAATATTTAAAGATCAATTTCAATACTTCTCTTCAATGACCATTACTTTGTAATTTTTATATTTGGTCATGAAAGAAGATATCTTAGGAAAATATGATATTATATATATATATATATATATATATATATATATATATATATATATATATATATATATATATATATATATATGATTCTTCGTGGACATGAATATAGAAACATTTAAAAACAGGATCCAAGAAAAGACAACATCAACATAATTAATTTTAAATGTACCAGAAAATGTGTTATGTTTGGTTCTGGATATACTTTTTGCTCATTTTTGTTTATTATCCTTCCATACTATACTGGTTTTCTCTCAAACTATTCATTTATAAAAATAGTTTTTCTTTCAGAAAATTATGTATGTATTATAATTTCACCTATTAAAATGTATTTTATGTCACCCATCTGTCCTTTTCTCAGCATGATATAATAATAATGTTTTAAATGTACCATAAAACCTACAAATTTTATTTGGACTACTTTTTGATAGTACTGATATCACGTTTTGCACAAGGGGACCAAGTTATAGATATGTTACCAGATACGGGTCTAACAAGGGTTTTGCAGACTGCTTCCTTAGCCTGTGGAGGGCTGGATCTTGTGTTATGCCAGGAAAAAGCAATGGTGGAGTCTGCCTTTTTTTTTTTTAAATGTTGCCAATGCACTCACTCCAGGACAGGACACCACAGATGGTGCTATTTTGCACTGCTTTAGGTCTTTAAGGTTTATGCATGGATGGTGTACTTGACAATAATTTAGTAGTGCAGTTTGGTGACACATAACACCTATAGTACAAGTCACATGGGTCATGTATGTGCATTTACTCATTTTAAATTAAATATAAATTGTTCTTTAAAATTTAACACTAATTTTCTTTAACCAAAGTCTATTCAATCCTGATTATTGAATGCTCTGCACCTTAACTGTCACCAAGAAACTTCCAGACGAAAATTATCTACTGCTGTGGACTTTTGCAATGGTGGCCATGTACTAAACTTGGGTCAAAAAATAGCGTGTCAAGTGGAATCGTCACAACTGAGCAATGTGTAGCATTCATTGTGACATCACAGCATGCAACATTCAATCCGAATTGTACTGGATCACACCTTTAGGTTCATTTTGTCCAAAAATGTCTATGTGCTTTAACATCGATTTTGCCATATGCACCTCTCGTGGCATCTAAATAATGACCTTCCAAAAAAATAAGGATGTATACGAATCCAAATGAAGTGAATACTTGCCACTTAAAGGCATGAAGAATCAAATACTAAAAAATGATACCCATTACTGAAATAGTCAGTGTTGAATGCCTACATGACCCATGTGACTTGTACTATAATATTTATCATGAATAAAGCCACTTAGCATTTGGACGTGCACTCCTGCAGATTGTCAGGGTCCCTCTGAATAGTAGCCAAAATCCTCAGTGATGTGGATTATTCAGCAAATGAGAAAATCCTCTGCAGGAGGGGACCCAATACTGTCCCTCTGAATAGTAGCCAAAATCCTCAGTGATGTGGATTATTCAGCAAATGAGAAAATCCTCTGCAGGAGGGGACCCAATACTGTACCTAGGGGGATGCCTGATGTTACTGGTATAGAGTTGGGGTTGATGTTGTATAGAACAACTTCTTGTGACCAATTAGAGACAAAAACAGTTTCCTGGTTTTCAAACAGTTTCCCTTCTTGAAGACTGAATAACCAGGCTGGTTTTCCAGTCTTGGGAATCTTGCCCATATCTAAGAGTGTGTGTGTGTGGTTTAGATTTTTAACATAGCTTTAACAATTTTTCAGTCATATCGCTACGATGTCCACAGTGTGACAGTTTAAAGTGATGCCTAGCACTGGGGCATCATGCCGCAGACATGTGGCATGATGTCCCAACCAGTCACATTATCCTGGCACCAGGTCAACCAGTCCTAACACTAACCTCTTAATGCTGAGTGCCAAGCTTTGCTATCAAACTGCTTTCAATGGCAGTAAAATATTTAAACATTTCCAATTAAAACTAAGAATTAAAGTACAGTAGTACTGTACATAATTAGAAATACTGAATTCATTCAAACTTGATATGCAGGTCTGGAAAATGTAATTTTAACATCTTGAAAATGAACTTGAAATTAGTAGATAAACACAATTCAGTCAAGTGAATAGGGAAATATGGTAGGTATATTCCAGGAACACAACATTTCTCCTATGATAAGACCAGTTAGTAATCCTAATAAATTTAGCAAAATATAAGGAGTGGGCTTATTACAAGACGGATATATCCAAAGTAATCATTTTAAAACTTTGTGGCAAAATAGGCAGTGGACTTATCAAAATAACCACACGTTCTTCGTGCGTGTGCATGAAATGATGTCTTGGTTCGGTTTAAAACACTTAGGTCCCTGTGAAATTGTCAGAGTCGTTCTTATGCCTTGAGAAGAAGGTATTATTTTCTCGTTCTGAAAAGAGTTTATTTTTCTTTACATCTGTAGAGCTCGAGATGTGTCTTGTTATAGATGACAGCTATAGGAGTTCATCTACTTTTTAAATAATAATTTATTTTTCCCTGGAGAACTACACAAGTGGTTTAGGACAACGACATTCAGTGAAAATTCATTCTAAATTGGAACAGTACAGTATAAATTGTGGTTCAACATGAAATTCTGGACATTTGTATAAAGACTTCATCTGATGTCATCGTCCTCCATCTTGGAACATCATCAAGATTCGAACCTGGATTCAGTTAAAATTATTTAGTGATAGGACTTGTATTTTTTCAGTACTAGGATAAATGTTTGGATTTTCTTCACAAACCGTAAGTCCTATTTCATATTTTCACCTTTTCACCATGTTTTCTAGGGAAATAAATTATTTTTGCTAAAACTTACGAAGCTTGTTGTTTTCACTCTTTTCTTTTGTTACTTTTGAACGAGCCGATATGTAACATATGACAGATCAGGATTTTTGTTGTTTGCAGTTTTACTCAATTTATAAGTGAGTATATAAGGTAAGTAACATGGTAACAACCAATAATAGTTAAAATTATCAATAGATGATATTACATGTATCTCCATTAAATTTCACAACTTAAATGAACTGTGTAAATCTGTGATCACGTACAACATGTTGGCACTGTGATCACTAGAAAAATGATATTATATAAGCAATGATGTCATCAACACATTTTCTTTTTTCAAATTTAAGTTTTCACATGCATGCAGTACTGACACGAACATTGTGTGATACATGCATTATTATCATTGTGCTAACTCACCTTGACAAATCTTGACGATGCCTGTAATGATGATCATGACCAAAGCAAGGATTTTTGCTACTGTGAAAATGTCTTGAACACGAACGGCAGATTTCACACTGACTATGTTGATAAATGTGAGAATAGCTGAAAAATTCAAAACAAATTATGTGTAAATAAAATCTATTTATGGATTTATATTTTTTACATTATATTAGATTTTTTCAACATATTACAACATTATAACATATTTACCTTTCATATATTATCTTGCAGTACTTCATGTTTACATTGGCAAGGGCTTATCTTCCTAAAATTTATGAGCAATTCTTTATTTTTACACTTTACTTTAATTTGCACCATGCAGCCATAATTGTGATGATGTTCCATTTAATACTAATATATACATAAATCACTTACAGCTAAAAGCCCGACTTAAGAGTAATAACTGTGTTCCTTACAGTGGTCACATAGATTGAAATTTTTGGTTCCACTGCCTTTAATTTTCATTGAAAAATATGTAATATGTAATTGAATTAATTTTAATACCATTCACTTTAGCCATTTACAAATTGTATTATTTTGTCGTTTTTACAAATAATTTTATTATTTTTTTTAGTCTTTGCAACAAAAATTAAATTTTAATAACTTCACACGAGATCACATTAATGAGAAATTCATGTAAGTCAAAATCAAGCAAGTTGGTGGATACCTGTTTAGCAAATACTAAATTTAGATTGCACCAACATCAATTAATTAAAGCATACATGTGTTTGGCTATAGGTGATGATGTAAAAGCATGGCAATCTGCACAACAACAAAAAATACCATTCAGATGTAATGGAGCAAATACAAACTGCCATATTTGCATATATACACTGTCTCCCCCCAAAAATAGTTGACTGATTTAAAACAGTTTTCAAATAAGACAGTTGGAAGATCCACAAGTTTTCTAACTTCACTGATATACAGAAATTTTACTTCCCCAAAATTAGCATATGCTGCTCTGCTAGAGACTTTTCCATGACATGGAAAGGGGGGGGGGGGAAGCAGGGCAAAATAAATGGAGCTAATTTCTGGAATTACCAATTTTAAAAAATGTAAGCAATTTCATTTCCTTTCTTTTTTGCCATAATAAGCAAACATTTATAAAAAATTTTAATTCCCTTATAGCTTCTTTCTGAATTTTTTAAGTGACCTAATCATGAATGAGTGCCAAAAATAAAAAGTGCATATCACTCTCAACCGTTTCATTGTCAACCATCAAGGGGCTAAATTAGTCTACTTTTCCAGCTGAGCCATTTAATTTTACAACACTGTAACATTTTTTGTTATATGTGGACTTAGCCTTGTACTTTTAATTTTAAACTGACTGCTTCCAAAAAAAATAAAAAATAATGAGAAGACGGCAATCCATATGTTATCAGGACTGATGTATCTAAAATTAAATGACAAAACTGTTTATAATACATGTAGCAAGTACTTGACAAGATATTTTATTTTGTGCAGATAAAGGTCACAGCTGATTCTGTGCATTTAAAATAAGTAATAATTACATGTACTATCCAAAAACAGCATTAAAGTATTTATGAAGTAATAATTTTCCATTAATTTCTTTCAAAATCTCCTTTGTTGCTCTGCAATAATCAAAATATCACCATCTTTTTTTTAATATATGGATTACATTTTACATACACATTTACTATTCCCAATAAACACGTTCCAATCTGGTCACTAGCAGATTGGACTGAGCAGCTCCAGAAATTTCTTATTACAATATATTATGATCCAGGACACTGTATTGTGACATGTATTGCAATATATTGGGAAAATCTGCAAATACTAATTGTGAATAAACAAGACATCATTGCAAGCCACAGGCAACAATTTGCAATGGTCCTATCACCAGTGGTTGCCTGTGCTGAGATTTCCTCCATTGTTATGAGTAGTTTAAACAAAAATACATCATCAACACAGTGTAACAATCTCCAACAAATCATGGAAAGTTCTGGTTATATCAACTGAAAAGTGACTGGTTGATGAAAGTTTGCTTGACTCATTCAAACAGCATCAACAGTCGCATTGGTCATAATGGCAAGAAAATTTTTACTCACCCTCACGGTGATTTGTTAAAACAGGTTTATGCATGTTCATGAGCAATGAGGAAATATCAGCATAGGCAGCCACATGTAATAAATTGCACAAATGACTCTTGCCAGTGGATCGAGATAATAAAAATAGTGGAATCAGGGCTCATGCAGTAAACTGTTGTCTATATATACATTGGTCTGAGCAAACTAATGTTTTAATTTTTTTCTCAAATTTATATTGATCTGAATGTGTTAATGCCTTTCTAAAATGATATTTATGTGGAATATTTCTTTATACTAAATAAACCCTTTATAAACAAAAACCATCTAAGACTTAGTGATTTTCATTAACTCAATTTATAATGAAATTATTTAAATTTATCATTATGCACATTCTTACTGAAAATGGATGCTGCACAAGAGCAAAGATAACAAAATAACTATTTTAAAAAAAATAACTGTATTTATATACTTCTCAACATAGGACTCCAAAGTGCAATCAACCGTCCAAGGCACTTCCTCATCTACTGACGTTGATATATCTCGAGTTTACCCTCGGATACCATCTTAACTTAAATTAGCACCTTTTTTTAATATCTTACTTCGTTTGATCATCGCACCATAATTAGCGAAACCCGTTTGACCGCTATAATTAAAGCACTTCTGATGTCACTTGCCAATTTACCGAATTTAATGATTCTACAACGCACAAAATAAACCGCCGACTTGAAATAACTGCAATCATTAGGGCCTAGCTGCATGTACATTTTCCGATCAGTGTCATTACATGTAGTAAAAACAAAATAAAAATAATTAATTTTAAACTTTTATTTACTTAAAATTCTGTTACTGTTTAATTTTTCTGCACATTCCCGTCTATTCTGGGAATGAACTTTCTCTTATTGCTCTCCAATTCTTGCCTGTAAAATTTGCTATTGCATCACTTGTCATGTAACAAAAGTACCCGTTACTCTGAGCAACGAATAGACCTAGAAGTTGCTCTGTCGCGGCCATCGTTCATGTCAGAACAATAATAAAATAAAAGGCGGAAAACACATTTTAAAGGTATGATTGTAATTCAAACTTTGTGTTAGCATACAAACTCCAATGCCTGAGCTAAATATCGGTACCAAATTTAGTATGCTACGCGAAGTGTAGCTTGAAACATTAGCGATTCTTAAATAGGTCGCAAGAAGAGAATATAACCGCATTTGCAGGATTATGTATGATTTGTAGGTAAGCTACGATCCCCTGAGAATATGAAACCCGGTCGCGAGCTGGAAATTGCAAATGCCTGAATTAGGCAGACACAAGCAATGATACAATATTGTAAATACGACATCTTTTAACAGCGTTTCGGTGTTTACCGTGTTCCAGTGCTTTTCGGTGTTTATACGCACCCATACTTACAGTAAAGGTAAACAATTCATAATGACCTAAAAGCACTCATTATCCCTATGTAACTATAACAACGGCATATATGTTACAAAATTTTCAGTCAATTGACCGAACATGACGCAATGAATTTTTTTTTTTTTTTTTTTTAACACGGTAAACACACGTTTACGGCCCGAAAGGTTGCATCATTCATGAGGCGTCAAGTGGGTACCAGTTTTAAAAGTTACTCATTGTCCTACAGATTGTTTTTTTTATTATAAAAAAAGAAAGATCGTCATTAGCTCAACATCTGTACGACTGTATATTCCAAAGTCAGTAACCACTTTATGTGTATTAAATACAGGAGGAATGTAATTAATAATATGTGGAGTGTATAATATACTACAAGGCAGACTTTGTAAATAAATAAGAAACGCGTTACTTACTTATACAAAGGGCTGCAAGCAACGTGACAGCACTGGCTGGAGCTTCACAATCAGGAAACAATGGCTGAAGAATGTAATTTGCAAACGTCAAGGCAGTAATAGCATTGCCTGTGGGAATTATTATTATCAAGGCAACCCACAGATACAAGAAGGCTGGCAAATGCCCGAACGATTCCATGATATACGCATAGTCTGCCCCTGATTTCAAGATACAAGTTCCTAATTCAGCGTAGCACGTGGCACCAATTAATGAAATTAATCCACATAATCCCCATATTATTAGCGAGGTTCCTACAGACCCTGCTTCCAAAAGAACTCCCTTTGGCGAAACGAAAATTCCACTCCCCACGATAACCCCCACAATAATAGCAACTGCATTGTGTAGTCCAAGTTCTTTCTTTAGTTTCACTGATTTCGATTCTTTATCACCTCCATCGTTTTGGGATTTCTCTGTGATCTCGCTTTCTGCCATTTTCCTATCCTACAGTTTCTTACAATTTCCTGAAAGAAAGAAAAAATTTCATTGTTCAGATGATAGCAAGGCATTAAATGAAGAAAGCGTTTACCTACTTACCTAGTCACAATTATTTACAGAATACTATGTAAATCAATGTTAATACTAAGGAAGTATCGATAGTAAAATGTACCCTCTTGAAATGAAACAGAATTGGAGTAAGTAAAAATACAATATACAGTTCCACTAAAGACAACAAATAATCCGATTGACAACAACATTACGCGGGCACACTCTTACTATAACAACACGCACCTCAATTTGTACGAACGATACTGTCACATGACTTTTCCACTCAGCCAATGAAACCGCCAGTCAATCTTTAAGTGGGAGGAGCCTCTACTATGTTTACCGGTTTCTATTGATTCCCATAATCATACCGCCAGTCATAGGCACTCATGGGGATATTGAATTAACAAATAAAACAAAAAAATAAAACAACTACAGGAGAAGATTTGAGCCACATTGTTTTGCCGAAATTTATGGCAATGTTTGGTTGGTTTGTGGGGTTTAGTGTCAGTTTTTATCACATAGTAGGCTACACATGGTAACCAAATGTATTTGGTGGAAAAAGAACCCGGTCAATAGCATACACCCAATCTCAAATTTCAGATCAATTTATATGGTCTTTAATCTGATTATATATGAGTTGGGATGAGGTCTGAACTTATTTTAATTTTAAAGAAAGATCTTTTTGTCTTTGTGTGTATTTGGTCTGTTGGTACAAGAATCGTTTTGCTACATAGTGAAATTGACCCATATCTTCACTAATTTGAAAATCAAATCTAATGCGCCGTGAACAATAAAAAAAAGACACACACACACACACACACACACACACACACACATATATATATATATATATATATATATATATATATCGTGCTCAGTATGTGATCTGATGTGTCTGCAGCCTTGCATATGTTCATTTCATGTTGGTCGCAAGTGATGCATAGGTTTCGTACTGACTGTAAATTTTATGTTGGTATTACTGATACTTATTGTTTGAGGTAAAGGATGTGAATGAGAAAGTCTTTGCTTGATGATCGGGATGGCTTCAGTTTTATCATCATTCGTCTGCAGCTTGTTACATGTCATCTATGATTTCACATCGGAAATGCACCTCTCTACACTTTGGATTGTAGCATCAAGTTCAGTTTGGTGACTGGACTTGTATATTTGAGTGTCACAAGCGGTCAATTGTTGAGACAACGGATGTCAATCTAAGACACTTGAGAGCAGCTGAGTGTATTGATTGAAGAGAATCGGGCCAAGAACAGAGCAGAATGTTTTCCATTTGCGAACACAAGTTAATCGGGCCGAGAACAGAGTAGAATGTTTTCTATTCGCGAACACAAGTTAAGTCCTGTTAGCTAAGTAAGACTTGAATAAAGTAATGTGCTATCGTGAATACCAAATACATGCTAAGACGGTGAGGTAATATGGCATGGTCTATTGTTTCAAATGCCGCAGACACGTCAAGGAGGGTACAGACTGTAATCTTTCCACTATCCAAAGCAGAAGAAGGTGGTTAATTACTCTCAGAAGGGTAGTTTGAGTACTATGGCGAGGGCGAAATGCAGACTGTACATTGCTAAAGAGACTATTTGAATTCAGATGAGTTACAGTGTTGTGATAGAACAACCTTTTCGAAGATTTTAGAAAAAGGGCGGTAGTTATTTTACTATTTTGTTAAGTCAAAACTATAAGTCTACAATAAAGCCCTAAACTTGAATAGTGGTAAATATACATTTCTACGTAAATGTGCAAGTAGTTTAAAAATGATATCCTGTTTAATATTGTAATAAAACTTCCTTATAGAGATAATGTTACAGGGCATGCTATTCATGTATATAAGGATCTTGTAAAGTTTCTGTTATCATGTGTTTTGTTCTTTACGAATTGTTTAGAATTCAGAACTGAAAAGACATATTCTTCTTACATAAATTAAAGCATTCTGATTCATTGTATCCATTTGTTAATGTTTAAGTCGGCGTTTTCTCTCGTACAAAAGTACGTGATATAGAATCTGGAAAAGTTAATTAGCTTACAATTTTAATGAAAATCAAGACCCCCCTCATTCGAGATCTGATAATGTGATATATATATATATATATATATATATATATATATATATATATATATATATATATATGCTCCCTAGCTCAAAGTAAAACGTACAAATAGGTGTGCTTCTTTGCAGTTTTGAAATATTTCTTAAAATTTATTTATGCCAATAGGATTCAAATCAAATCTCCACTGTCCTACGTGAAGATCCGACAGCGATAGCTTAGAGATCAGGTTCTGTTGACCTATGTTGTTGCCATAAACGCTAAATTTTGTCAGCCAATCAGATGAAGTCCTATATCTTCGCGTTTGGGAGACTGAGCAGTATGGGTGAAGAACAAGAATGTGTGCCGAATCAATATGTTATTGACATTAACATTTTTGAAAGCTGCATCTCTATTTGATAATTGAAAGGTGACTAGAACATGACTTTTAAGTGGTCGCTTTCAGATCTTTACATAGGACAGTGATATGATTGTATTCAGATTGTATTTATGCAAGTTTTGAAAAATGTTGATATTTTTAAACCCCTATAGTTAACACCCATGGATTAAAATAAGTAAAATGATATGACGAAAATATATGCAACTGCAAATCAAGACAAAAAATGTTGAATTCTTTGATATAGTAAATGCATAGGGTTCTTTTTAACTGTTTAACATTGCGTTTTAATTCACTATAAATTCACCTGTTCTTAGAAAAGATAACACCTAAGTATTTAAAATCACCACAAATGTCAGTCATATGATATGAGATATTTTCACCCTGCATCACCACTTACAACGAAAATCTGTTCGACTAGCCAGCAAAACTAATACTGGGTTGAATATTTTGATACATGTTGTATACAATCCTGAAAATCTTGTCATTAACTGTTTTGTTTGATAACATAATCCTGAGCCCTACACCACACAGTCAAATTATTTACTAAAGCTGTATGTATGTATGTATGTATGTATGTATGTATGTATGTGTTTACCTAAGTATGTATGTATATATCTTGTGCTTTATGGCGCCTCAGCACAAAAGTGGCTATTTAGTGCCTACAAAAGGTCATGTTCCAAAAATGTAAAAATAAGGTTGCTGAAGGCATGAAACGGTTCATATTCTTATCTTTTAATATTTCACAAAGAGCGTGAATGACAAAAACTATGATCTGTTGCGGAATAACTCGGTCTGAATCCATGCATATTCGCCCTAAATGCCCTACTCAGTCGGGCAAGTATTTCTCGGTCATCCGATTATGCAACGATTTTGCAGATGTTGTCGATCGAATTTTGTAATGGAACGTTGAAATCTCTTTCATGTGACAGCTAATTGACAGAGCCGCACACAATCCCAAGAAATAAGTAGCCTATTCCCTGGATGGTCCTTTTATCTCAAGTGCTTAACCAATGACGGTGGAACTCATTTGCATATCAATAGGCAGTCAGATATTGGTTCAGAAAAGGGTTTATATATATAAATCAATGTACCGGAGCAGGATAGCCACGCCTGCTCATTCGCATAGTACGTCATAGAAAATCCCAGTATTTTATATTGGACATTCACTCCATATGAATTAATGTTAATCTTTAAGTGTAAGTTGACAAT
This sequence comes from Megalonaias nervosa, assembly GCA_016617855.1. Lineage (NCBI taxonomy): Eukaryota > Metazoa > Mollusca > Bivalvia > Unionida > Unionidae > Megalonaias > Megalonaias nervosa. Next base: position 57,409 of record JAECUM010026540.1, read on the forward strand.
TTCATACTAAAAAAAATGGGAAGTTATGATGATTTTAATTTGTGTAATATATACGCAGTCGTGTTGCTAATGGAATTAGGCCCGAAACTCCGACTTGCTTCCACAGCGCGAATTTATGACGTAATGCTTCACGCCTGTGTCAGCAATAGTATTTAGATATGGTGATGGGTCAGATTAGTTCCAGATAAAGACTTCTTTTCCATTCAGAAAGTGCATGACCTGGAAATTGTCGATAAGGGCAATAAGTCAGATTTAATTTACCATACAATGTGAACAGACACACATGTGACAGATTACATCTTAGTAAGCCATACTTTTCTTGATATACCGAGTAAAATGGCTTAATGTAACACGGATGTGTTCCATGGCCTTGATCTAGTAAACCACACGTGTTGACATACTGTCAAAATTAACTTAATGTACCACTCATACGTCCCAGTGCCCGGATCTGATTATCTTTGCTTGACAAACATTTCGATATTGGCACTAATTTTGGGCATTCGACTCACGTAAATGAAGTGGCGCCTCTCTTGAATTTTCTAGATTTGATCATTTAACGCAAGCATAGAAAAGATTAACAGAGACAGACAGCTATCTAGCTAGGCAGGTTTTTAACTAGGTAGGTAGGGAGCGGAAGGTATTTTGGAATGTTTGTCACTCTATTACCTAATGGTAGTCTCACTTTACTACTACTACTACTACTACTACTACTACTACTGCACGTGTTCTGAATATTTTTGTGGCAAGCCTAAGTTGAATGTATTGCTTATCACTCGTCGTTTATTAAGGTGGTTTGTTCAGCTGTTTTTTGTAATTGTTTTGCACGCAACTTTCAAGTTTTTATTTTTTTATTTTTTGTGTCTTATTGCATAATTCAGGATCGTAAAAATAACAGTGTGTGTGTGTGTGTGTGTGTGTGTGTGTGTGTGTGATTTGGATTTTTAACGTTGCTTTAAAAAAATTTCAGTCATATCGGATGTCAGCAGTGTGGCAGTTCATAGTGATGTCTAGCACCGGGGCATCATGTAGCATCATGTCCCACCGAGACGCATTATCCTGACACCAGGCCGACCAGTCCCAAAATTAACCTCTTACTGCTGAGTTCCTAGTGAGGCAGCTGCTAGAGTAGTATATGTAGTTGATGATCCTCTCTCAGAGACCCCCCGGCCCTCCAAAACGTTGTATGTTAACATTTTTGTCAGCAGCCTTTGTTAGCTCAAAATGATGACTTTTACATGATAACATATTTCCTGACAAAAAATGTTAACGTACAACGCTTTGGGGCCGAGGTGTCTCTGAGATAGGATGCATCAACTACATCTACTACTATATACTTATTAGTCAAAATGTTATATTAAACAAATGAAATATTATATATATAATGTCATACTCAATAAGACACGTTGGATTTGATCTAACAAATAGATTTTGTAAAAGATTTAATTCGATCAAAGCAGCGTCAGGTTGTACTGGTATAAAATCTAATATAATAAGCGATTGTATTAAAAAAAGTAGGCTATCATATATCGCCGAAATATGGGTCAGTATGGTTATTCGCGACTGAAAATGCTATGAGAATAGCGGGATGGGCAGATGATGTGATGACATTTATCGATAATATGGTTGATATATTATTTGATAATGATATTACTAAAGCTGTATGTAAACAAGGTTCCACTATCCAGGATCCCCTACCCCTCCAAAACTTTCTATAGTAACATTTTGTCAAAAATATTTTCACTTACCTCTGTTTACGTATAATCCTATAACAGAAATGACAACGAATAAAATTTTAACTGTGTTTTATATATAATTATTTTGGGGAAATCTATTTTCAGTAGGCGTTTTAAGAAAAACCATTGGAAATTCCTTATCTTTGATTTGGAGTGGGCGTTATATTTTAGGAAAATCTATTGCAAATTGACCTGATTTTGGCGTTATATTCTAAAAAATCCATTGGAAATTCCTTATCTTTGACCTTGATTTGGAGTGGGCGTTATATTTTAGGAAAATCTATCGCAAATTGACCTGATTTTGGCGTTATATTCTAAAAAATCCATTGGAAATCCCCTATATTTAACCTGATTTTGACGTCATTTTAGGAAATTCCCCGTCTTTAACCTTGATTTGGTTATTATGGGCCTATGACAGTATAGAAATTCCGTTTGGACGCTATAAAGGCAGTTAGAATTTTCCTTTGTGATCATATCTACTACAGTATTACGTTGACGACGAAGGTAAGTGAATGTTGCTAAGTGACATTAACATAATCGATAAGTTTACAAATTCGCATGTTATATAATGCTGTCTAAAAATAACTCGAAACTAAGTACATGTGTTGTTTTGAGTTAGAATAATATATAGTTACGTTTTCAGCTGCAATTGTGATAGAACTTGGGTCTGTCTATATATATGTTATGCATAACATTAACTTAGCACAACAAACACGACAACTGTTTGTTACTAAGCTATGCTTGACAGAGTTGTCTCGCTTAATCATCTGATTGTCATAGCCAAAAATACAGTGTAAAAGCAACGTTAAAATCTAAATCACACATATATATGCTATGTTTGATTACTACAAAACTTAGCTGGAACAGAATTAAAACATAGATGTAGTTATATTTCTAATCCTATGAAAAGTATGTCCACATTCGCTATTAAGTATAACATGTTTTCATGATTATATAACAAGAATTTAATTCTGCCAGATACCTTACGGCGACTTTCGAATAGCTCTTTCATTGCTAATTTGCTTAAAAGATATTTGCTACCTTTTGCAAAAACTTTTGACCTGTCCAAGTCTATGATGATTTTTGTGTACTGACCTTGGCTTATTGGATCGTGTAAATTTTCATATTTTGATGAAAGCGCATCTCTCAGATTTTCGAGATACGGAAAATACTCGCTATCGTCTGTTCTAATAAGAGAAAGTTTGATTCTGTCAAGTTTACTAAAACAAATACCTGAAATTTCATCATTAAATTCAAATGATAATTGTTGGTTATTTACCATTATTTTTTTTATTTTGCTATTAACTCCATCGGCTAATGTTAAATTTTCAAACATTATTTCTGATGTTTAGACAATATTACTTAAATAATGTCCAAGCGAGAGAGTATTAAGTCCGTCTTTGCAATACCTTTTATCATCGAAATTACTTAGTCCACATTTTATAATTGTATTTGTTTCAAGCTTATGATAATTAGTCCTAATTACATTGGTTTTAATAAAACTGACGCTATTGTTAAGAGCAGCTTTGAAATCCTCAAAATGCATCATCTTTTTCACATATCCGCGAGGGATACCTTTAGCTTTTTTTGTCAGTTTATTGTCATCTAATATGACAGTGTACATTTTGCTTCTTAGTCCAACAAACTCTCTCACAGGTACAAACATAAACTCATCTTTCATTTTTCCAATAACTTTCTTGTTAGAATTATCATGAAATTCACTACAAGTTGGATAATCTGATAAATCGAACAAATCTTTATTATCGTAAATATTCTGATAGACATTATCACATTTTATATTATATACTAACGAGTCAGTATCAGTAAATAGCAACTCCGAATCTGGCCACATTTTTTTGGTAAAATTATAATGAAAATCGTACATCAGCCACTTTGATATATCAAGTAAAGCTGCACCAACATAAATTGGCTTATTTAATTTTAAATTTGTCTTTCGTCGTTGTATTGCGGCAAGATTTTCATTAAATATTTTCATACTAACAAAACCATCGTCGCTAACTAATTTATTTCTGCGATTGATATCATTAACGATCATAATCGAAACTCTCCGGCGTATATTTTCCATAGTCTTACCAAATACTGAGTTGTTCATTAACTTGAAAAAGTTTTTCTCAAATTCGGTTTTAGCCACGGCACGACGTTTCGTATTTAAGTCAATATAATCCGCCATCCACCGCGACTGATTAAACTTTAACACGCGATGGACTTTTCTCAGAATTAGTCCAGCATCTACTGCTTGTTTTAAATTTTTGTAATGCATGACGTAATTTCTTTTATCTAACAAATTTGGAACTAACTTGTTAACGATAGAACATTTTGCCGTTGTCATTGCTCGTTGTTCAGGTGATAATAAACTGTAATCAATCATCATCGACTCTGCGCAAAACGGATAGTCGTTATGTAGATCATGTAACGAACTGGGATAGTCTAGATCAACTTCAACAAAGTATGAAATATCTTTCGGAAGATTTTTTTCAGTTTCTTTGAGAAATTGGTTTGGAGTTATCCAATGAAACCCACCGCAAGGCATTGGCTGTGACATGGCCCACCCATACAAATTCACACAATCGAGATAAATAATGTAACTCGACGGAAGATTTTTATCGTGATTTTTTAGGTATTTATTATTAGCCGCTGCATATTTTTTTGTTATGACGCTAATTCCGCCTCTGATGCCTTTTTCAATAAAGTTAAACATATCCACATCTGTTAAAAGATCTAATTCTATTTTGCTAGTTTTTAGTAGAGCGTCCTAAGACAGCCCCGGAGCAGAATAATACCAACAGGGGTCTAATCCGTAATTTGCATGACTAACCTGACGAAAATTTTCGAAAACATCTGCTAGCAATAATACATCAGTTTTCAGATATAAATCGTGATAATCGCCAAATGTTTTACAAGCAAATTTATTCCACATATCTTGTGCATATTTATACTCGTCGTCGCTGATGTTTTCATTTTTGAGCTGCGAGTAAAATTTATCTTTGCTAGGTAGAGAAGTTTCATTAAATCTGCTCCAATCGTCGAGATATTCGTAAGGAAAGATACCTTTTTTTGTCAGATCGACATAGTTTTCACCGAAGCAGCTGCGCAGATTATTGAAATTACTGCAGCCTTTAACGAGCTCGTCTAATGATGCTGCCATAAATTGCATGCTGTCGATAAAGCGCAATTTGCCGAGGGTCACCGACATATACTTTTCAAAATTATTTGGAATACATTTTATCACATTATTCAATTTTAGTTTAGCTTTAATGTTTTTATCACCAAAAGCTTGTACAATAATGTGACTGTCATAACCACGAAAGTTATGTAAAACTACGGGAATAAAATCTGGAGCATGAAATTTCAAATTGCAACTGTTATGAGCTGCTCCACGATATTGGCCGGTTAAATGACAGTGATCTCGCACCTTGGAGTCCCCCAGCAACTGTTCACAAATATGACAATTAACTGCCTCATCAAAGTCGAGTTGTTGTTTAGACGTTATTCTGATCGGAGCTGTTCTAAGTAATCTGTTAGAAATTGTATTAACTTCGTCTATTAAATTTTTTAGTAACCACACGGCAGGATTTTCACCTCTATATAACCTTATCGGAGATGAAAATTTATCGCTGGCGCAACAAACTACTTTATAAGCTACACCGCAAGGAATATGCTGTTGTATTTTTCTGGTACTTGATTTGTTCGGATTATTTTCTGCTCCAGCCACGGGAACGAGTAGACACTCGAAATCGGCGTAAATAACAAAAGGAATATTTAGTTTATGATTATAATTTTTAAATTTTAATATTTTTTCTTTTTCGCTAGGCATAGTTATTTTTTGAACGTTGACGCAGTATTTGAGATGCTCTTGCAGTCTTTCATTGTTAGTAAATCCGTGCAGACATCTGTAACAGAAATATTTCTTGTTTTTGTTTTTACTGTACTATCCGCCAACTAATCCGTTAAAGTTTTTTATCCAACAGTAATGTCCCCGAAAAAATAATAAATTTATTGTCTTTTGCGAAGCATTTTCTGAGATATATCTCGGGTAAACATTTTCTCGTTCGTCTAGTCCGAAAACATTTACTGAGATACCGTTTTGTTTTTCGAATTTTGGTATATGATTTTCTGCTACTGGAAAGCTGATGCCATCAAAATTGAGTTCGTCTTTGTGCGGAAAATACTTGTTGACGCGATCGGAATTTTGTTCTTTGGGAAACATCGCGGAAAGAATAGACCACTGGAAACATTTGTCGTCGTTGTTTTTGACATTTATACAGCACTTTTTGTTCTTAATTTTTTGAGGAAGATCGATGTACAAATTACCTCGAAGTACGTTATATTTTGCTGTGTGAAATAAAACTGCTTTTATCATTTCGAATTTCCAACCTGACCCTGACGAAGTAAATTCTTCTAGTTTTTTGTTTATTTCTTGATGTATTTCATCGGCGACCATAGCAATGTTTGTTCCAGTTAATATCTTTCTCGATTTGGCTGTTAAATAGGGCACCGAGATTTCGCTGTCAAAACTTTTTGTTTCAAAAATTACGTCAAGTACATCTTCGACTGCGTGTAACTTTGATAAAATCGTATGATATTGGACTATGAGTTTGATGCTTTTATGAGCCGCAAGTTCTTGAGATATAACAGGTTGTAAAAGATGATATAAATTTGTAGAGCTAAAATTAGCTAATATGGTCTGATCGTCGAGTTTGTAACTGTTATCATAGCCTGAAAATGCCGAAGCAATTTTTTCGGATTTGATAATGCTCTTTTTGCAATGTCTCGCAATTTCAACATTATATGTATATAGTAATATCGTTTATTTAATTGAAATTTTTTAATTTTTTTAATTAAAGATATGAAAAAATTTTGTATATATATAATGACAGAAATCTTGAGATATCTACCACTGACAGCGGAAGAGCAAGAGAAGTATCATGTACATCCGAAGTATAACCTATATGCTGGAAATGCATTAGGCTCTGTTATCAACATATCAACTAAAAAGGCTATTGGCGTACCAACACCTGCTGGCATGTTAATTTCAGTGAAAGGTGATAATGCAAAAAGAATCGAAATGTTTAGAAAAGATTTTATTTATACTTTGTTTGTTGGCGATATTCCAGAAGGACAACGAGTATATAGAGCAAATAGCACAGTTGCTGATGATGATATCGAAAAATTTAGGTTTACAAAACGAATATCAACCTCACCCAGTGTTTGACTTATACGAGGCAAATGATAAAGGAATTATTCGACATAAAAAAACTAAAAATATTATTGGAAATTTAAATAACAGCGGTTATTTACATATAATAGTACGTGGAACAAAAACAGACTTTGTTGGTTACTATAATCACCGTTTTGTGTTTGAAACTTTTAATAACGCTATTCCAGCTGGTTTAGTTGTCGATCATATTAATAAAATTAAAGCCGACAATCGCATTGAAAATTTAGATCTGGTTACACAACAAGGAAATAGTAGAAGAGGAGATGCTGGTGGTGTTAAATATCCTGCTAAACAAATAATTTCAATAAATCTTGAAACGTCTGAGGAAATGAAATTTAAATCAATTTATTCTGCTGAAAAATATCATAAAATTCATCGCCAATCAATAAAAGATGTTGCCGATGGCAAAACAAGATCAGCAATTTCTATGATAACATTTGATAGTTTTATCTTCAGATACGATAATTAATAATATTTTCCAGATCATTTCGAGAAAGACAATTATGACCAAATTCCATTATGTCATCGCGATTTAATCGTAACGTCATTATTTTATTTGTCTCAAGTTTTATTTTATCCGCCGCTGTTAACAAAAATTTATCATATTCACCCAATGTTATCATAACGTCAACAAAATGAAAATTATATCCCAGCAAGCAATTTCGAACTGCTTCGGTTAATTCATTTTTGTTTAGTATATTAACTCGACAATGATATTTTATATCCATATTATATATTAATTAGATAAAAAGATTATTATAATAATGAGCTTAATCGAGAGATTAGCTCAACTTTACTCAGAAGATTTTGTTTCAGTTTCTAATGTCACATTAAAAAATATCGCCGACGATAGATTTACTGATTATACTGAAAAAGACATTTTGTATAACTATGACGATGACGAAGATGATGTTGTTGTTAGCAAAAAACATTTAAGTAGACCAACAACTGGTCGATATGATGTTAAGTACCACATTGCCAAAAAAATATTAAAATTTAATTTTAACGTTGCCGAGCATCAAATATTTTGGCAGCTTATAAGGCCCTTTCTAAACGTAAAAATACCGGGACAACAAAGAAACATAAAATACGATTTCATTTTTGTTAAAATAATTAATTTAATGCCAGTCGATGATGCGAGAAAATTACACTTAATTTCTTTATGTAAACCAGTAAAATGTAGGTTAGTACTAAAAAAATACGAGCAAATTTCTAATAATATTATTCAGTCGCAGTCGCTGCAATCGACTTAGTTGGTACCCAACTATTAAATTTATCGCTATATCCGCGCCATTTAACTAAACTCTTGTTGCCGCGCTTTCTAATAACTTTTTCAATAACAAATATATCTTGTTCTGTTTTCTGAAGTTCTTGTTCGTAAAAACTGCCAGTTATAGGTTCTCCTAGCAAATCTTTCAGCGAATATGTAACTGGTATTGTTAAAAGTACTTTATCAACAACAAATACTTCTTCGCTCCAGTTCGGAGTAAATCCCTTTTCAAACGTTTTTTTCGTCAACGAAATTCTAACTTTATCTCCAACTTTAAATTTATGTCTTCGGTACATGTTTTCGTTAGCTAGTATTGGATTTGCAATCGCGTCATTTGGTGACATTCTAGTGGTTCGGTGTTTCGTGTTATTATAGTCGTCAACAATTTTCTGTAAGTTGTTGATGTATTTATTCGTGTTTTTGGCCGTCAAATACTTATGAATTTTTTCGTTAAGCGTGCGATTAAATCGCTCGACAATAACGCTTTTTCCCTCATTTCCAGTAACGTATTTTTTAATGTTATTTTGTTCCAAAAACTGCTCGAACTTTTTGTTAAAAAACTCTGCTCCGTGATCGGTCCAGATTCTGTTCGGTTTTCTTTCCGTAGTTGTTATTATGTGCTTTAGCGCGTCAATCATCGATGTCCCTGTTTTATCAGAAACCGGTACACTAAATGCATATTTACTGAAAACATCGACAACATTAAAAAGATATCTCCGTGGAGCGCCATCAGCGCCAACGTTAAATTGAGCTAGATTTGACATATCAACTAAATCTATCGCCCAAATGTCATCAACAGCATTTGCTACAACCTTGCGTCGCGGAAATTTTTTTTTTTAGGTCTGTGTAGTTCGACTGCAAGCGACGTTGTCGCTGGATCATCATATAAATCTCTACCGAGTCCAAGTTTATATTTTGCTCCAATAATACCCTGGACCAGTCTTCGGTCAACACGCTCTCGCATATTTTCTGGTTTCATTTCGCGAAGTTCGTCTAACATTACTTTGTCGCAGCTGTATTTTGTTTCGCCACTAGGTTGCTCAATATCTCTATAGCAGATATCATGACGAATCGCTATTGCGTCAACCTGATTGTAAGGCTCCTGTCCTGGCAGCGGATTATCATTTTCGTCAAGTTGCTCATCAAGCGGATTCCACGGGCCAGTATATTTATGGCCTGGCAGTGTCCAACCACCTTTCGGTTTCGGCAGTTTGCCAATTAATTTATGTATATCTATACCCGTTCCAATTATTTCTCTGTTGTTGCATTTCTGGCAATATGTAACAATTTTATTTTGCTCGAGACATAAATCTCTATCAGCGTCGCAGTTGCACGTCATTATTTATTTAGTCGTCTACTAAATAACATCAGGACAACCCGCCCCGGACTTTGTTGCTGGCAAAAACATACTTTTTCTTTTTCCACAAATTGCGCAAATACTTTTCAGCATTATTCTATTATTCTTCGTTTTTTCCGTTTTTTCGTCTTTATTTTCTGTTTTAGTTTTACACTTGAGACAATATGTTGACATTGTTATATTTGTAATTTAGATAAAATTAATTGCAAGCTTTAGGTAGCTATACAAAATTAATCAAGCTTTAGGTAGCTATACAAAATTAATCGCGATCATCATTAGCGTGAGAGGGTTGTTTGTCAAATTGCAAAATAAATTTTTAAAAATCTGGATTTTTGGTCATCTGTTTAATGAACATTATGCAATAATATCCACAAGCGGAAGTTCCAACTGGTTGAATTTGATTAGAAGAATAATTTATTATTTTGTTTTTACTCATATATCTTTTTACCGCGTCACTTGGTGGAATTCCGAACGAGTCGAAATAGTTGTTATCAAAAACAGCTACCCAATGTGTACCAGATCCGTCATTAAAATCTTGTATATTTATCACACAAGAACCTGGCGACGATGCAATCGCCGCAAGTTCATCTTTGGAATAAACTCCGTGAAAATTTTTTACTTTTTTAAGTTGATCAAGTATATCAAAATTACTTAACGCAGGCGGCGACTTTATCTTAAGACGTTTTAACGTCTCATTCCTGGCAGCATTAGTCCTCTTCCTCGTCCTAACAGACCCGGCAGTAGACTTCCCGCCAATCCTGCCAGTAATGGGGCTATTGGAAGAAATCCACCCTGTGTCTTGTTTTTCGTCGTCGTTTTTCTTTTCGTCGTTGTCTTTTTTCGCGTCGTCTTTCGTTTAGGCATTATATTTAATCTTTAGACAAAAATTTTCTTTATACCACCGCCAGAAACACTGTTTCTAACAATTCCACTACCTTTAACTGCCTTTTCTGATGCGCCAGATACTGCTCCTGACGCTGCTGCTAGCCCTAATGTACCTAACACTGGCAAAATTTTAGGCAGGTTTTTTGCGATCGTATTTATTTGCTTGATTTTTGGTTAGCAATAATTTTGGTAAAGTCCCCAAAGCATCTGGGTTGACCTTCAATGAAACCGACCTCCGCTTCGCAACAGCGGCTGCTAATTTTTTAACTTGGCCATCAGTTAAATGTATTTCTTTTATAATATATTTTGTCATCTTATATAACGATTACAGATTAAACTTGTATTGTCATTTTACCTCCAATGGAGTCGATTGTAACAGATCTGTCGCTTATCACTAACGCATATACGTTTAACCTCGCTGCTGGAACGGCTCCGAGTGTCCAAGTGATTTCAATATCAGCTGTGCTGTCTATAGATCGCTCGCTATGTTTACTAACATCAAAGTAAAATATCGGATATAGTGTACGAAATTCCTCTACTGATATTTGAGTCCCATCTCCAGTATCTTGATATTTCTGCATTGAGTCGAGCAGGTACATGTACGGTCTAGTAGTGTTTTTATTGGCGTCATCTGCAAAATTGCATTCAATCGCTCGTTCTGGATATTGCTTTGAATTTATTCTAGCGTATATTCGTCTAACATTAGCGTTATCAAATATTGCATTATTTTGTTCCTGATTTCCACGTCGATCTTGTCTCTGAAATATAACAAATAACTGACGCGGCAGTTGTTCACTCGATGTTGTTGTGACTCGCCACGTGTAGTCGGTGGTATTCGGAACTGCTGTTTGATATATTTTATGTTGCTGAAAATGAATTTTATTCGTGCGTTTTTCCAGCATACTATCTAATTCTAATGCTTTAGTGACTGACGGAGTTATTCGTGGCATCCACAGCGCAAGTTTGTTTATGACAAATTGTACATCAGCCCCGCCAGATCTGAGAAAACAATCATTTTGTTCTGCTCGATCTAAAATAAGCGTATGTTTAACTCCACGAAATACTTTATTATAGTCTTTGCAAAAGCCAAATATTGTACTTAGCGGCAACATCATTGTAATTTGACGTGATGCTGCTGCAAGTGCTTTTCTCTTAGCATAGCCCTCATTGTAACGTCTATTTCTTAAGTTAATTGCGTTATTAATCAAATTTAACATTGCAGTACCATTATCGGCTCCTCCTGGCGGTGCTATATCAAGATTATTGCAAGCAGCAGTAAGCGAAACTCTTGTAGCGTCTGCATCAGCGGCTGCACCTGGTGCGGTTATACCAAAATAGACAGCATTAGCGATAAGAAAATCTTTCACATTTGCAGCGCTTGCAGCAGCATCAGCTCCAGCTGCAATTGCTGTTCTTAAAATAAATTCATTTATCGCAGGAAATATTATACCAGCTCCAGTATCTTTAAACCACATCATATTAGTTGCAGTTGATTTGGAGTAATCGTCGGAAAACGAAACGATATTTAAGATCGTACTTGCAACTTGTAAGTAACTTGAAATATCTTCGACAGTTTGATTGGCCAGCTGATATCGAGCACTTCTAAATAAACACCAACCATTGTTTATAAGAGCTACTTCTGCTCCAGCAGCAATTGCGCCAGGTGGAACAGCTGTTGTCATAATCTGGCCACGAACTTCTAACATTGCTTTGTGAGGCAGTAGAAATACGTCCTCGTCTCGTGTATTAAATGTTCTAACACCAGTCTTATTAGGTTCGTTAGAATTTTCATCAAGATATTCAACATATTCAAATTCCGTTACTGTGTTGTCTGTGTCGTAAGTTTCTGCAAAATCGAGATAATTTTTCACAGACATTTTTTTATTTTATTAGGTTATATAAAATTATTGCGGCGCTGTAACTTTAGATATTAAATTTTGTATAATCTGCTCACCCTTTGGTGATAAAAGTTTTTTTTGTTGTTGTTATCATCGCGCGTTGGGTTTCTTTTGTTGGTGCGATTTCTGAAATAACTTGCTTGATTGCGGCTTGCGTCTTAGGTTCGCCTTTTATTTTATCAGATATTTTTTGTCCCACTGCAGTTCCAGCAGCAGATGCAGCTCCAGTTGCAAAAGCTTTACCCGCGTCAAGTGCAATTGGCGCAACTTTACGAGCTAATCCTGGAATATTTTCAACAATTTTAGTAAATATATTTCCGAAAAATCCTCCTACTATTTTTCTTCTGTAAACTTTTTTCTGTTTCATTATATCTGAGGTTGTATAATTTTGTTGTCAAATCTTTCAAAAAATATGTTTACTGTTGTTTGCCTACGCAACGCATAGGTGCACGTAATAAGTAACAACTTCGTTATTTAAATCCAACTGTCTTCCAGATTGGTCCGTCAGTTGCATATTTACTTCTGTTATTTGATTTTCAACATTTAGCGGATAATAAATAATATGACGCGGACTGATTTGCATGAGAGACCCTGGTGGAACTTCTGGCGAGAAACTATATATTGTCTGACCTTTGCTGCCTTTGGCTGAATAAGAACCAGACGCGATCGATCAATTTACCAATATCGTGTTAACCTCACTTATATTTACTGGAAATTCACCGTCAAACGTAACAGGTTTTTCAGAAAAAGAAGAAGAATAAGCAGCACCGAAAAATCCTATTAATGATGCAAAACCCGGAAATAAAACAACAGTAATTTTATTTTTTAATGTTATTCTAGCTCGCAATGTATTATAATTCGGTGCTAGCTCAAAATCGTCTGCATTACCGCCATGTTTTGTTAAAAGTTCTTTTATCGTTTTATTCAGATCAGTTATATTATAAGCCCCTTGTGGAATTTCAATATTTATTTCTTTTGTAAATAATGGAGGATTTTTTGAATCATCCATTATAAATAGAAGCTTATCATTAATATCAGTCTTAATGTTTGCCATGGCGTTCCAACAAGTGCATGAAATAAGTCCAATTTCGTATTGTTTTTCACGATCTAGTTCTATTGGCGGAATATACTTTACCGAAAAGTTAGCGCTGTCTTTATCAGATTGACTAGAGTCGAGTAATAGCGTCGCTGACATTTATTATTATATTTTCATAAAATTAAGTCGCCGCGATTAAGTCGCGGTGCAAAGTATCGTATTCGTCAGATGCTAATAAATTTCTCGGTCTCAAATGATCAAGTATGTCGATGATTTCATTGTCGATTTCAGCACCAACATTTCCTGCTTCTTTTGATGATATCAATAGCATTAATCTGCCGATCATTTCAGTAACTGATGCGAATATTCTGACTCCAGTTCCTGTTTTCTTTCTATATTTTTCTAAAGTTTTTTTAAAACGTTTATCATCATAATATTTAAATAATTTTTCAAAAGTATATCCCTGATCAGCATATTTTTTATCTATAAATTTTGTTGCAGTATTTTTAAAAACAGTAGCGATAGTGTTATTTCTTGCTCTTTTAAAAATTTCTTCAATATTTTCCATTGGAGTTGTACTAATTTCTTTATAAGTTCCTTTACCTTTTTCTATGATAATTTTTAATTTTCCAATGAGACCATCGTATTTATCTTTTTCCCAATTATGAATATTATCAACGTCAGAAATATCATTTTCTTTCATAAAATTCAAATATTCTTCATCTGTTATTTCGTTTTTTGCTCTGTTTTTGTACTCTTCACGATATCTTTCACTTGCTGCGGCTGATTCTTGTGAATATTTTTCAGTTATTATAGGAGGTGGTGGTTCATATGAAGTTGCTTCTGACCCTTCATCTAATAATTTTGCTTCAGTAACTAAGCCACTAAAGTGAC